>CAKKTI010000253.1:0-31239 GCA_920105805.1 Condylostoma magnum
AAACTTATACCGGCCTTGGAGTACTTGAGCTAAGTATAAGATGTGACATAGGTTTTATTCCCAGTGCACAAGCAGAATTTGACTCCTTCTGATTTCACAGAGCAACTAACGCCTAAAATGGGGAATGACTCAAGAGCTGCGTTTAATAGTCCTGTTGGAAGAGTTGCTAGGCATTTTGACTTTGATGAGGTTGAATCGGTGGAGGATTTAGATAGAGTTTGATGTTATTAATAAATATGCGAAAAAAGAAGTAAATTTTAGTAGGACGGTAAGTTGTTTAGTCGTGTAATAGTAGTAAACTGTTTTCTCCAAAAGAGTATATACTGTAGAAGTTTGTAGTAAGTCCTATTAGGAGTCAACGTCTTCTAGTGCCTTTCAGAAGCTCACTTATATCAGATGATCAGAGAAAACTGTATAATGGGAAGAGAGAAGTGAGGAGAAGCATTGATGTATTGAGAGATATTGATTTAAGAGGACATCATAGATCACACTCGTTTTTTCCGTTTGTGAAAAAAACTGAAAGACGGGTGTTTAGTAAGAAAAGTGTTTACTAATCTTCCTCAGCCTCTCTTTCCAGCCTTGCTGCTTGTCTACGTTCTTTTTCTTGCTCTATAAAGCGATCTCTGGAGGTGTCGTAGGCTATTTAAAGCAGTTCATCAGTGACTTCCTCCTTTTATACGTATTAAAGCCTAGGGATAATTATCAATATCTCTGTTATTGATCCGTCTAAATCATACTGATTTACTAAGGGAGTTTGAAGTAAATTCAGATTTTTTAGGTTTTAGTAGTTGTTTAGTAGTTAAAGCTGCTGTATATGAGATATTTAAGTCTCACGCAGGTTTAAGTATTCTAGTTATGGCAAATCTGGTAATAAATCTTCTTCTATTTTCTTTAAAGGATTTCGACGTAAATGAATTCGCTTTAAGTTTGGCATTTCTTCTAAACCGTTAAAGTAAGTTATTGAGTTTTCCCCGATATACAACTCTCGTAGTTCTGGTAGACCTTTTATTTAAGTCAGGCTTTTAATTCTATTTCCTCTTAAGTCCAAAATTCTTATATTAGGCGACCCTAAGAAAGAATCAATTGATGTTATTTCGTTATAACTAGCGTACAACTCCATTAATCTTGGAAGTGTCAGAGCCGGAATACTTTTGAACCTATTTTTACTTATATCTAAGTAGGAGAGATATGTAAAGATTTCCTCGTTTGTAAAAATATCCAGTTTAATCAGCATGTTTGTGTTAACGTCTAACTACACAATGCTTGGAATTTTACCAAGAATGTCAATGTTTCCTAGTTGATTCCCATTAAGAAAGACTTAACGCAGGTGTTAGTAATTTGCTAGTTCTTTACATAAGGTTTCAAGTTCTCTATTATCTAATTTTAGCTTAGTAAAAGCATGTTGATTGCCTTCAATTACTCTTTTGTAATTACTCAGATTCTTTCTTATCATATCTACATTTAGATTAGGCTCAAATTTCTCTTCTTCTAACTCAGACATATTATTTAAAGCTAAATGCATGTGGTAAGAGTGCATTATTTAGGGTAGAATCATTATGGAAAGTATTGAATACCAAATCTTACTAATCTAACTTATCATCTAGTGATACATTGTTTCTCTCAATTGAGTCAGATGGTGAATTCTTTACTCTTATTAGTTTTATAGGACTGTCTTCTCTGCAGGTTAATTATCTAGAAGATGATCTGAGTTCTGAATTAAGCTTTCTAATTGGTTGAATAGTTCTCCTTATACTTTTCTTGTTCATTGTTCTTAGTATTTCAATTGGCCTTGTTGGGCTTTAAGCTTCAGAAGGTGTATTAAAAGTTTGCCATAGTAAGATTGATTCCTTTTTAACAGATTTTAAGCCTTTTATTTTCTTTATTTTACAGTTATTGATAGCATAGCCTAAATTATACATCTTAATGGCAACTTGTTTTATTCGTTCAATGTTCTTAAAGGTTAATTTGGCTTCACTGCAAAATGATTTAGCGTTGAAATTCATTTGATTACAAGTAACCTTATCATATATAATGCCTTATTTAAAGATTTCAGATGTTGAGTCTTCAAACTTTTAAATAAACTCTTTAATAGGCTTATCTCCATACAAGTAAGACAATAACTACTTGAATTTCCAGTAGCATACTATATAGTCTAACAACAGCTATAATCTAGGCTCTTACTGCTTTTTCCTTGCTACCAATAACCTAAAATATTTCTATATCATAAGTGCCGCCTGGTGACTCATATACTTTCTCTTATAATCCCTCTCGTATATTTAATTCATAGCTTCACCTTAGTCTAACGTCGGTGATAAAAATTAGTACTATACAATAACAAGCAGTGATAAAATGGTAACTCCTAAAAGACACGCAATTAGAGCTAAAAATCTGCTTATATGCGCTACAGGATAAATGTCTCCATACCCAATGGTAGTCATTGTAAGCAATACTAGCCACATTCCATTTCATATATAGTCAAATGCACTGTCTTCAAATGACCGCTCGAAGATTCTTATAGATAACCCAAACAGCACTACTGATATAAGAAATAAAGCAGAGGTGAGGGGAAAAGGATTTGAAATTACCTAACATTTTATAGCGAAAAAGTTAGCAAAATCTACTTCAAACTTCTATAACTGCTTTAAAGAGCCTAGATTAGTCCAATGAGTGTAATACTTATAAGGCTTTAATAACAGATAAATCTTAAGAAATGATAAGGATAATTAAACATCATCCAATGAGTAAATAGCCTTAATACCCATTTATTCGACTTCAAATGCAGTCTCATCTCCTGGAATTGGCATAGGTAGGTTTAGTAGGAGTTCAAGTAGCATTATTAACAGTAGTTAATCATAATTTCATAGCCTTGCTGTATAAATTTTACTCTTAAATGCTATTATTTAGTTTAGTTTATGAAATTTTAATTAGTTTGAGTATTAACTTACAATTAACACCATAACTACTAAATTAGCACAATCACACACAACTCTTAATAAGTTGATAATTGCAGTAGTTTAATTATTGTTGCTAAAGAAAAGCTCATTCTGACTGTACGTTACCTGTAATCAATTAAAGAATATAATCAGAATTGCCAGCAAAGCTTATATAGTTGCTATCTTCTTTTATCTGTTGTAAATCTGAGTAACTGTATAACTCAGTGGCTTGCGTAAAAGATGCAATATCTAGGAGTTATCTTGCAGCTCTCCTTTTGTTATTTGTTTTCTCTGGGTTGCCTTATTGCTTATTGTAGTTGTTCTTGTAATTCTAAGTAATGTTGGGGAAATTGGATCTTCTAATTCCTTTCTTAGTTTATGGTCGGTAAGAGATAAGTTCAATTTTGCCGCTCTGCCAAATAATGAAAGTGCCATTTCTTTTATTAGACTACAATTGGTGTATATGAATTGATAATATATGCTGGATATAGCTTTATTTGTAGTAAGGAATTGGAAAGTTTGTTTAAATATACAGGAAATAGCACACTATTATGTTTCTAGGTAAATAAAGATAATTGAAAGGCTAAAAAATGTTCTTAGTCCTTAATTAAACTATGAGTATTATTTAATAAAGCTGAATTTTCTTATAAATGATTTAAAAGTATAAAATTATTTATTAGATCAATGATAAATTTGCAAAAGTTATAGTAAAATGTATAAAAACGTAGTTTTAATTAAATATTACCTAAAATATTAGCTACGTATGGATTCATAGCTATAAACGATGTTGCTTGCTACACTAAATCTATTGAATCTGAAATACGAGGTAAAATATGTTAGTATCTAGCTAATTACGGTTTATATCAAATAGCAAGTGATGGACAGTACGTGAATACTCGAAGATAAGAAACTACTTTATCTAGTTAGCTTTAATCTTATTTTTTTAAAACAATATTATTGATGATTGAATCCATACAATCATATGCCTCAACTATTAATTGCAACGGTCCTTTTTCACTATCACTGGGCCTATTATACAATGAGATTATTCCACTAGTGATTACTCCTATGAGTATAAAATACATAATAGCCTTTTTCATATTTTATAATATGCGTAGACCTCTATTTAGACTATTTTTAGGAGAGCAAAGTTGGCTTAAATGTAAAAGATATGTTGAATGTGCCTTTCGAAGTAATTTAAGCTGATCAATAGGTTTTTTCCTTATAGGTATAGTGCCCTTTAAAGATACTTTCTATTACTATGCTTCAGAAATAGTAGTCTTTCTACTAGAATTATAACATGATCTACTAAGAAATCCATCATGGGAGTCATATGAAACTATATTTGGATAACTAAATCCCTTCTCCCATACATATCAAGAAGACCCTTGCTTCGACTACTCTGAATATACGATTAAATAAGAGCATTTGATAGGAATTCACCAGCATAAGGGAGAAAGAGATGCTTTTAAGCTAGCAAATTAATTAGATTTAATCAGAAACTATGGGCTATATGATCACCCGTCTAGAGAAACTAGCTCGATTATAGAAGGAGCACTGCTTTAAAGTGAATAGGATAAAATGGTAAAGGGAATTAGAATTGGATTAGCTGAAATTTTAGTATAAAGAGGGGTGTATGATTCCATTGATTAAGTTTTAGAGGAATAGTATAATTTAGAGAAAAAGCATAATCCTAGACCTTTTAATTAGGTTACTTTTAGATCATTATATACTGTAACTAGCTATTTGATTACTCCTTTATAATTCATTTTAACCATTTGACTAATCTATCTAATCATCGACTTGAAAAAGATCAACAATCCACTCCTTTATCTTGATTTCAGGTACTTTAAATGTTTCATGTGCAGCTCTAATATTATGATTAATCAAAACATGCTCCACTACATCTCTTTTTAGATTATACGGATACTATAAATCAGGAGCCAAGCACTAATAAGCATTTGGGTCATCTTATAAATCTTGCTATTTTCACTGGTTGAGTAATTAAGCAGGCACTTTCAGCTAGCCAGCAACTTTTTCAATATCATCACAATCAGTTAATTAGACGGCGTATTGCTTCTGCTCTTTAGTATAATTAGCAGAATTAGGATTTTACTCTCCTAGCAAATGACTCAGTTACAGTGGGGAAAGACTGAATTTTGTCATTAACTACTAATCATCCATCCCCTCTGCTCTGAATTACAATAGTTATTATCTAGCCTGTATATTAGCAATTCTTGTATCATTAGGAAATTCAGACCAGTCAACCCATGAGTAAATAATCCTATAGTCACTTACTCTGAATAATCTTCCTATTAAAGTAGTAGCAATTTACTTCAGATGTAAAACAACAGCTCTATTTCTAATATCTTGAGTTACCTGGCATAATGGTTAAGAACTGAATAATTGTGAGTTATTTTATGGCATAGCCTAGTTTTATATAGTGGTCTTAATTGCGCCCAGTCTATTCTGTATTGCTTCTTGATTAAGTCATTGTACATTGGATTACTACGATTATTTTGTTCTTGGGATAAATCTGTCTATAATTTCACCTGTGTTTCCTTGTTAAACTGTTGCTTTGAAGTTTTACACTTGAACTCTGTCATTTGTTATATAAAAATCCTTTAAAACATCAATAATCCATTTCTCAGATTACTCTGATTGGAGAGATGCTATTTAACTATCATTAAGCTATATAAGTCTTTTAATATCTTCTATTGGATTAACTTCTATAATAGCTCTGATAATTTTTCGCATTCTCTGCATGATTCTACTGTCAGAAAATAGCATAGCTGCATCGAATTGTTGATTTTGCTCTATTACAGCCTTTAATCTCTAAATATCCTAATGATCAATTTCCATTTTAATCAAATTATTAGTCATTAGCATTTTTATTAACTGCTTCTCGTAAAATACTCATAAATGAATTACCTTCGCTTTTATTGATGCCTGGCAGCTGGATTAACGTTTTTGCTCTTGAGTGCTGAATTGCCGGGGGATTAGTTTTCTTACGGTAGATAGTTCTAAGGCATCCTTGGCTACTTTAATTACGGGATTACTGTTATACTTGATCTAAGCTGTACACTTGTTATAGGTTTTTAAAAGTGTACATATCCGCTTCTATGTTAGACCCCATTTTCTACCTCATCATTAACTCTATGAAGTGGTATGAAATAGTGTCTTTGTTATTACTTTTAGTTTATTTAGTAATAAAAGGCCGCAAAAACTTTGAAAAGAACTCAATTCCGTATCCTTACTACTCGTTTTCCTTAGTAGATGATGCTAGAAACTCAGGAGTTGGAGATCTCAGGCGGAGATTTTACCTAAAGGTACTTCCCTTGTTTCTAAGTACTCCATTGACAAATACACAGTTAGTTTTGTCTACCTTTTTATACTATTAGTGTAATCTCATAGCGCTTCATTTGAACTTTTACTTTTTGATTTAGTCGATTGAACCAGGCATAATGTTTCTGGATATTTTAGGATCTGAAGTATGGCAGGACTGTATCTTTTTTATTCAAAGCTTTTGATTGAAATCTTCTATTAGTAAAATCTCTAGGGCTAATACTCTCTAGTACCTACTGTTTTCAATAGCTGATATTATATCCTTAGTTAAATCTTTGCATAAGCCTAACTTCAATCTATCTCCTATTATCTTAATATTCTACTTGTTTTTTATACAGCTTAGCCTTGTATCATAGTTATCGCCTGTAAAAGCTATCTAATATAAATAGTTAGTCTTATGTACAGCTTAATCCCATCTGAAAACTTGTACTGTATTTACATAAGCAAGTAATTTTTAGTTCTTTACCAAAGCTTTAAGACCGACATAATTAACAGTTTTAGCTCTTTTCCCCAGTTAAATCAAAAACTTAGACGTATAATCCTCACTTTATAATCTAATAATTATATTTTCCTAGTCGATATAATGATTTAACACATCTTTAACGGTGATTAACTTATGTTTACTTTAAATAGCCTTTTTACGTCCTATTCACAAATTAACTTCAGCGTTTTTAAAATAAACTGTTTCAACTACATTTACTAACACTTTTTCTCTTTTTATGATATTATAGACCCACTGCTAAGATCTCAGTACCATTTTTAACTATTATCTAATCGATTTACATATCTGAACAATTTCGCGTATCTTGGCCTGTAAATCTCATCTTATTTGAATACCGCTTTCATTTACCGTTCTATATGTTCTTGATCTACGCAGAAGGTCATTTATTATGATTTGCAGTCAATCATTAGTTGTAGAACCTGAAACCCTGTAGCCTTTATTACTTCATTAGTGTTTTAAGTATTGAGGACCTCTTAGGCAACTGTGTTGTGTAGTTTTATCTAAAGTAATAAATTTTCGAAGATTAAGTTGTCTTTAGTTTTTATGATAGATTCTAGTAAACTCAAAGCCTCTCCTCTAATCAATGCCTTGTCTCTGTATATATCAAAATTAAGAGAACGTGTGATGTCATACTATAAGCATGTTTTATCTTATAAATAATCTACTAATAATTATTGAATTATATTGGTAGATAAGAATTATTCATGTAATTTTGGAAGCTTCAAAAGATTGCTCATTATTTGTTATCTTATACGTGAAGCTTCTTATGGGTAATTACTCGGCTGTTATTACTAGTATCTTAAAAGTTAAAATTCAAGGCTAAAAAATTACCCTAAAGTTTACCCAAATTGCATAGAGAATAACAAATCTTCAATTCCTACTTTTTATAGTAGAAGATTAATGATATCTTTGAACTAAAGTCAAATAAACTCAACTCCTAGAATGTAAGTTCTTTCATTATAAAAGTCAAATAAGATTTTAGTAATTCATCCAATTATGTCCTCATCTTAAAACCACCCAAAATCATAATTCATTTTTATTATTCATTTAAGATTGTCTAATATCTCTTACAAAGTGATGATTGTTTATGGATCTATATCACTTTCAATATATGTGATATCTTAAACATACTGTATATATTGCCTAACAAACTCAAGGATTCTTTTAACTCCTTATGAAACTATCTGGTTATTTAATTAACAGTTTTTATAGTAGTACTTGAGTCATATTATTAAGTTTTGTAGAATTTCATTGCAATTGCTTTCCTCTTGGATTTATTACTAGGTTTATAGCAATAGTTGTTGTAGATCAGGAGGATCAGATAAGTAAATATTTTAATCTTTTAGTAAAGCTAGGGCTCCTGGGCATTGCTTAAATTTCATAGCAGTTTCCGGACTGCATTTATACAGAATCTTTTTAATCAAAGGCGCAGTTATTTCATAAATACAACGGGATGACACTCTGTCCTAATTTTAATAATTCCTTACTAAAGACTTACAAATAGTTTAAATTGCATCAGATCCAGGGGTAAGTAAAGACTATATCATTCTATCATCACCATTTAATACATTTAATAGAGTTAAGGATATATTAAGTCTTGCATCAAAAGTTATTCCTTTATTTTTATACAACTTACAAATACTAATAATGTAAATTGGACTGTAAAAACATTAAGCAATTTGAAATAAAACGTGTTCTTTTGTATTTTAGTGAGAATTATAATATGCACATCCTTCTGATACTTTGCAAAATAGTTTAGTGCATCATTCTTAAACTTAAGGATCATTGGAAGAAAAGCTTTATATAAAAAACTAGGTAAATCTAAAATCGGCTAATACTAATAATCTCCAATAATCACAATCAACTAAAATCCCGTATAAATATCTAATTGACTATGCTTGGTTGTATCCTTGGAAAATAGAGGATAATTATTAAGCTACTGGCATCAATTCTCCGTAGTATAAGCGTGAGCGTGAATCATTAATATGTTCTCGTATTAGCTGAAAATTATGATGCCCTGCCCCATTTTCCGTTATAGTTTGTCTGAATAGTTAATCACAGGCTTGTCTATTGTTTATATCAAAATATGAAACATAATCAATGTAATCTCTGTTTAAAATTTGAATTTTTGAGTTGTTTTTATTTGATAGCAAGTGCAGCTCTTCTCCGATGAATCATTTAAGTAAAATTTCAATAATGTCGTGTAGATAGTTGGTTAATTAGGAGGACTAATGCTAAAGTTGTTCGAATACATTAAATAAAAGGCTGTTAAAATTATCCAGTACTGAGTCAAATCCTGCTCTATAATGTCTAAAAGATAGGAATAGCAGTAAATCTATTACATTATCCTTAAAGAGCTGCTTTGTCTTCTCGAAATTATCAGAATTTATTGCTTAATTTGACTAATTGCTCCTAGTTTGCCATTTTTAAGTTATTGTTTTACTATTTTGAACTGGTTGAATAAGTTCTTTTACAGTATCAATAAAATCATTAGCTTTGTCCTCATTGAATTTCTATAAAAGAGCTTCTAAGCATAAATTATATACAGGAATGCTTATTTACTATGTGACAATTTCTTACGGGGATTTAAAAACTTTCTAAATTGCTCTACTAACATTTGGCACTTTCCTAAATTACTCTGCTTTTAGCATTTTTTCAACAGTTTCTCTTTTAATCCTTTCATTTTGTCTAAACTCCAGCATTTTATTTAAGCAGTTCATCAAATCTTGCTTACTAGGCAAAATCATATTAGGAACATCCATTACTCTTTACTTGAGACTAAGTTCTACTTAATCAGTCAGCATATCAATCACTTCAGTTGAAGTTTTTACATGTTATAATCTTTCAATTCCTCTTTACTGCTTATTCTGCAATTTATTCCTTCTTATAGATCTTCACATTCTTTAGATTCTAATAACATAATCATGGATATTAGGAGGTGGCTTTTCACGCTCAATTTTACTTGGAATTACTTTACGGAATATACTTTCAACTATTTTATAGTAGGAAAGACGATCAGTCCTGGAGTCATATACATCTAAAAAGTTTAATAAAGCATCAAGTTGCTCGAATTTTAGTTTTATACCGATTCTAGTCAAAATGCGATTAAATGCTTGAAAGCTAACAAACCCGAGTTAAAAGCGATCTAATTGCTCGCAGTACTCAATCATTTATTTACGCTTATCTCTAGTTAACTCTCTTTTGAAATTCTCAAAAACAGGTCAAGTATCAATCATCTCACCGCCAACTGGCTAGAATCTCTGTAAAATCTGTTTTTATACTTTTTAAACGTTTGTTAAGGCTTTAAAACTTACTTCACTTTGCTTTTCTCCTAATTCTGAATATCCAACACTTATACTATCATCATCACTTATCTTCTTTAAACTGCGTCTTACGTCAAATTATTAATCCATTTTATTATGTAAGCTATTTATCTAATTGTTAATTATCCCTTGTAAATATGCGTTCTCTTCAGATAGGATCTATAGGTTTGCAGAGACTGCCGCTTTATACGATGTTTCTTAAGATTTTATTTCTTATAGTTTATCAGATAATTGTATTAAAAGTGAATCATAGTAGTTTTTGTCTCGAAATGGTTAAAGGTTATCATGGCACTATTGTATTGCTTATTTTATAGACTCATTTTCTTGTTTTGACTGTACTAGTTTCCGAGAGATTTATATTAACTCGTTTTGGCTGAATTGCAAAATTCTGTCTTATTGTTCTATCTTTTGTTGATACTATTTTTACTTTTACTAGATTAAGTTTTCGTAGTATGAAATAATCTAGAATTTAGAGCAATTATCTAGTTAATTACTTTCAGTATTTTCAAATTATATATAAGGAGTTAGCTCATTAATTGGAACAGATGCTTTCAGCGTATCTTTAAAGTAATCTAATGGTATAACATTTCCGTTATCCTAAAAGAACTATTCTTTGTGTTTAAAATCGTAAATTATACTTTCTACTAATCTTTGGTATTATTTCTTAATTTATCCATCGGTTTATTACTCATTTTCTATTTATTATTAGGCTTAAGCAAATGCTTATTCAAACTTATCAGGCAATTCAAGCACCTTCTTATTCACTTCTAATTATTTCAGTTTTGCTTCAATTTAATTAAGTTTGCTTGAAAGTTTATACTTTATCTTTTACACAACCTGAATAAAGAATTTAACTGAGCTAAAATTATAAAGATTGTTAATTCTTTTCTCATTATTCTAAGCATCTGTATAAAGCTTTTGCAATTAATTTATGACTTGCTGTAAATTTGCAGAGTTTTCAAATTAATTAAGTTATTCGCTTAAATTAAGTAATTATTACAGCAATTTTTCATGATCTTAACTAGAGGAATGTTGAAATTACTCTAATAATTATCGAAACTCATTATACAATAAGCAAACATTCAAACCCTCTTAGAACATTGGCTCATACTACGGGAAGTTTTACTATTTAATATTATTCAAAAATCTATCAAGGGTAATAGAACTGTTAGAAAGGGACCCTTGACTATAAAAGAAGTCGTTTTCTAGATCCTATAATTTATTCTCAATTTTACTCAAATCAGAGACTAGATTTATTGATAATCTGCTCACTTTATCTAATGACTTCATCAAAACATTGCGTTGTATTCCAATTTCCTCACATATAGGAAACTTTTTAATCAATTCCTATAATTTAGCTTCAAATCCATTTTTCTTCCTTATAATATCCTCATTAATGGTTTCTGCTTTCTATTACAAGTTTCCATGCCTCATGATAATGTCATCCTAATACAGCATTGTGCACTTCATTAAAGCATCCCCAGCATTAATCCTATACTTCACAGATTTGCAGATCTTGTGTATAACATTGCTGTGGGTCATGTAATTAAAGTATAAATTTCTGTATAGGTCGGATTATTAGTTGAATTTAAACTCAATTTTTTCTAAAGTCTAACTAACCTGGCTAAATCTTTATTTAATTATGGTAAAATCAAACTATTATGGCAACTGATACTAATTTGGAAGGGAATTGTTTTCTTACCATCGGCTAAATTAAATCTTAAAATTCTTGTTAATGTTTGACTTACGGAATAAGTAAAATTTAGGTACTTCTGAATTCAAGGTTTAATGAATTTTCCCTCCTTGGTCTAATAGAAAAGCATTTTCCTTTTAAATATTAAGTCTATCACATATATAATTTAAACTTTCATCACTTACTTCAGAGGAATTAAGAACCACTTTTCCTTCATCTACATAGATTACTTTGACCATTTTTGTATTAAGACACTAAACTTAGTAGTTTATAGTGGTATTTGGAGCAATAGTTATATATAAGGAGTTGTTTTGTATTAAACTATAATTTAGTGTTCTTTGGTTAAACATATACTAACATCTTTTATATATAATGTCAAGCGAATAAAGGCGTAAATAGAAATATAACAAAGAGCACGGATAGGTTCTAGTTTAGCAAAGCAAGCGTGACCCCACACAAAGAAATGAGCCAACAGGAGAAGCTCAATCTCTTAGGAACATGCCCTTAGTCCCTATGGGAAGTGCTATACGCAGAGAAAAGCCCGTCAATACAGAGTTAAAAGAAATAGGTAAAATTAGGAAGAACAAATAGAAGGTAAGCTAGAACCTAGTTTATAAGCCTAAAACCCAAGAAAGCCAGACTATATACGAATAACTTTTAGACATTATTAAAAATCATCTAGGTGATGAAACAGATACTACCATAAAAGGTGCGTTGGATGAAGTACTTGCAATAATGAAAACTTAAAATATGCAGGAGTCGGATAAAAAGGATGAAATAGAATACTTGATAGGACCCGTCAGTAATGAAACTTTTCATAAATTTGTTATATTTTCTAAGCGATTGATTGATTATTAGCCAGAAAGCGTTAATTATGACGATGATGATGATGCTAATATAGTGTTAGATTAAGAATCAAGTCAAAGCGATGATAGTGATAGCGAGGAGGAAGATATATAGGAAATACTTGATCCTAGTAAAATTAACAAAGACTGGCTTTAAGGCTACTTAAGCCAAATTGGAAAATAGGACGAGATTTAAGAGGTTTTATAAGCTTTGTCTTATGAAAGTATCAGATTAGCTGAGAATAAATTAGTAATATTGCTTGGAACTCAGCATTTAGAGCATATAAAAATCCTACTATGGAACAGGTTCTAAATATACTGAATTACTTTATACCAATTAGCTGAATCTGAGGAGGAAAAATCAGAAATTATAAAAAGTTTAAAGCAACACGAACAAGGCAAGTAATTGATTAACGTTATATAAGAGAACTAGCAATCAAAGTTACAGCCTTCTAGAATAATTGATATTTCCTAACTTGAGTTCACTGAAGGAGCACATACTCAAACTAATAAAAAAGTGATCATTCCTGAGAATGCTGATAGGGAGTCTAAGTAGGGTTATGAAGAAATTTATATACCGGCCAATGTAACAGAACAGAAAAGGAAAGAAAAACGAATAACAAAACTACCCAAATGGACATAAAATGCTTTTGGCAATATAAAGTCGTTAAATGCTATATAGACAACTGTTTTAAACACTGCTCTTTTTAGCTCTCATAATATGCTTATTTGTGCTCCTACTGGAGCTGGAAAAACAAATATTGCCTTGCTTTGCATTCTTTAAGTTATGTAATAGTACAGACAATTAGATAATTTCAAAGTAGTTTATATGGCACCAATGAAAGCTTTAGTATCGGAAACATGCGGTAATTTATCTTAAAGGTTATCGTCCTATGGTGTTACTGTTAGTGAATGTACAGGGGATTTTAGTTTAACTAAATGGTAGATTTCTCAAACCTAAGTAATAGTAACAACCCCTGAAAAATGGGATATAATTACACGAAGAAGTGGAGACAAGCTATTATCAGATACCATACGACTGCTAATTATAGATGAAATTCACTTATTACATGATACCAGAGGCCCTGTAATAGAAGCTATAGTAGCTAGAACCCTTAAAAAGTTTTCCTAAAACATAAGGCTAATAGGTCTTTCAGCTACACTGCCAAATTACCCTGATATAGCTAACTTTCTAAAAGTACAACCCCAATACACATTTTTCTTCGACTCTACTTACCGGCCAGTACCATTAGACTAATACTTCATAGGTGTAATGGAAAGGAAATCAATAAAGAGGATGTTACTCATCAATCAAATTTGCTATGAGAAGATAATAGAGCGAGCAGGGAAACACTAAGTAATAGTTTTTGTCCACACTCGTAAAGAAACAGCAAGAACGGCTAAAACAATTATAGAAATGGCCTAAAATCGTAATTAACAGTAATTGCTTTTAAAAGAAGATTCAGGATCCTATCACCTACTGCAAAACATGGTACATAAAGTACAGAATTAGGATTTAAAGGAACTACTGCCTTTTGGCATAGGAGTGCATCATGCTGGGCTGGGGAGTGATGACCGTAAACTGATAGAAGATCTCTTTGCAGATTTCCGTCTAAATGTTCTTATAACAACAGCAACTTTGGCATGAGGAGTAAATCTTCCTGCTCATACTGTAATAATTAAGGGAACATAAGTCTACAATCCTTAGAAAGGTACTTGAAATGAACTCTCACCTTAGGATATGCTGTAAATGATGGGAAGAGCTGGGAGATTTGGATACGAGACTAAGGGAGAGGGAATTGTTATTACTTCTTAGGAAAAATTACGTTATTACTTATCATTGCTTAATTAGTAACTTCCTATAGAGTCTTAGATGATCGGGTAACTAGAAGAACACTTAAATGCCGAAGTATTGCTAGGCCATGTTTGAGATATACAAGAGGGGGTTAACTGGCTTAATTAGACTTACTTGAATATACGACTGGAGTAAATGCCGTAATTGTATGGATGTACTGGGGATTTGATGCAATTTAAGATAGATTTACTGCACTCCGCTGCAGTTAGACTGTAATAGGCAGGGATGGTTATTTATGATACCAGAAAGGGCACATTATAGTCTACATCAATGGGCTAGATTGCAAGCTAGTTCTATATAAAACCAAAATCAATGAGTATGTATACAAATAGTATTAAATCTTACATGAGTTCAATTGATCTTTTGCGAATATTTTCCTTATCACATGAGTTTTAATTCATACCGGTTAGAGATGAGGAAAAATTAGAGATTAAAAGATTGATTGAGAGAGTTCCTATTCCAATAAAGGGCTCTATCTCTGACCCTAGTACTAAAATGAATATTTTACTACAAGCTTATATTTCTAAGCTAAAACTCAACGGTTATACATTGATGTCTGATATGATTTATATAAGTTAAAGTGCAGGGAGGATAATGCGAGCTCTTTTTGAGATTTGCTTGAAGAAAGGATGGGCTTAGGTTAGTTACACTCTACTTGATCTTTGCAAAATGATTTAGCATAGAATGTGAGGAGTTATGAGTCCTTTGAGGTAGTTTAATGTTCTAAGTTAGGAACTGCTGGTATAGTTAGAAAGAAAGGAAGGACTACCATGGGATCATTATTTTGATATGACGAGTTCACAAATAGGAGAACTGCTGTATAATACAGGCAAAGGATAATAAGTGCATGAATTAGTACATAAGTTTCCTAGATTAAAAGCTAGTGTGTATGTGTAACCCATAACTCCGTTGTATGTTTAAATCGAATTAGTCATTCAATGCAACTTTACATGGGATGTAAAGTATCATGGGCCTGCTGAGTTGTTCTGGATATTTGTTGAAGATGTAGACGGTGATATTATTCTATACAGCTAATAACTCCTAATAAAAAGAAAGTATTAAGACTAGGAAAATATCATTACTTTTACTATACCTTTATTTGAACCTATACCTCCTTAGTACTTTTTAAGGATTGTAAGTGATAAGTGGATTAAGTCAGAGCTTATAATACCTATTTCCTTTTTAAGTCTTATACCTCCTTAAAGATTTATACAACCTTTGGAAATAGAATGTTAGTAAGAGCTTCTTGTTAGGTCTATTGAGTGGGACTAGATCTAAGATTATTTTAAGTTTGATAAATTTAATAAATTACAGAGTTAGTTGTTTAGCTTAGCTTATGAAACTGATGAAAGCTATTTTATAGGTGCTCCTTCTGGAGCAGGGAAATCTGTCATAGCTGATTTGAGTTTAATCAGATTTTTAGCAGTGAGTAGTAAAACTGCTGTATTTATATGCTAAAAACGAGAAACTTTGAATAAGCAAGAAAAGCAGTGAAGTTAAATTGCTGAAATTTTCAGTTTAAGTATTGGAAGTTTAACAGGAAATTTTGATAATGATAGGAAAATCTTTTAGAATTCAAGGATTGTTTTATCTACTGCATATGATTTGCTACTATTGACTAATAAATCTAGAGCAAGAGAGATATACAGTTCTTTTGGGCTGATAATTATCGACTAATTACATCTTTTACATTAGTAATAATGTGTAATGGAGATTTTGTTAACTAGAATAAGACAGTATTATCTTATAAAGTAATTAAAAGTAAGGTGAATAAGTTAGGGTTATTCCATAGCAAATTCCAAGGATTTGTGTGAGTGATTAGGAATTTAAAGCAAAAATTGTTATAATTTTAACCCAAAAAGCATAAATTAAAAGTAACAGCTGATATTTTAAACCTTTGAATAGAATTATAGAGATTTTAGATTATAAGCCATGACCAGACCAATTTATTAAGCAATTTAGTAGTTTTCTAGAGACAATAACACTATTATCTATGTGTCCGATAGAAAAGTAGCATATTAAACAGCAGTACAGTAAATGGATTATTTAAAGCAAGATGGTAAGAATAAACAAAATACAAATGACTTAGAGACTGAAGATAATCAATTAATTGAGCTGTACTAAAATGGAATAGGAATACTTCATCAATCAATAACTCCTTAGGTTTAACTAAAACTAATTGAAGCTTATAATCAACACAGAATCTAGATAATGATAATAATATACGGAGCAATAACACACTAAATCACTGCAAAATTAGTTATAATACAAGACACACTGAAATATGAGGGAAAAGAACATAGATATTGTAACTATAATGCTTGAGAAGTAGTAGAAATGGCAGGTAAGCTGAGATAAAACAAATCTTCATACCTTCTAGTACAATGCCACTCAAATTTAAAAGACTACTGGAAGAAATTCTTAAGTGAGCCAATTCCTATAGAGTCGAATTTAGACAATCACTTAAATGACTGAATCTGCTACGACATATGCAACAGAGTAATCAAGAGTTACTAAGAAGGAATAGACTGAATAACCTGGACATTCTTCTATAACAGATTAACAAAAAACCCTAATTATTACAACCTTTAAAGTGTATAGGCTTAGTACATCAATGATTTCTTATCATAGCAACTAGACTCATCAATACAAGAGTTAATATAATAAGAATTAATTGAGAGCGATAATGGGCAACTAAAAGGACTCAATTTAGGAATGATCAGTAATCATTATCTTGCATAATGTTCGACTATCTAAATGTACTCACAGTCAATTACATCCTAAACGAGATTAAAAGGATTAATTGAGATTTTATCATCCTCAAGTGAATTTGAAGACATAGTCATTGAGTAAGGTGAAAGTAAAACCCTTAAGTAAATTAATGAACAGCTTCCTAATCAGCTTAATAAAGAATAACTAAATAATCCCTCTGTAAAAACCTAAATTCTACTATACGCCCATTTTGCCAGACTCCCTTTACCTTAATCAATGCTCATAACGTAAATTCAGATTATACAAACAGCCCATCATTTGATACAGTCGATAGTTGATGTATCAGGAAGTAATTGCTTGCTAAAACCAGCTATATATGCAATGACCTTAAGCTAAATGATAACTCAGGCCATGCTTGACACTGACTCAACTCTTAAGCAGCTTCCATATATGACTCAAGAAATAATACAAAAGCTCAGCCAAAATAACATAGAGGACGTTGTAGATTTCATGAATATGGAAGATGATGAAAGATAAAGTATTACCTAGTTCAATACTGATCAAATATAAAACCTAGCCGGAGTATGCAACACTTACCCTTCAATCAGCATGAGCGTACAATCCCCAGAGTCAGGAGTAACTGGCGATGTTTTACAGGTTTTAGTAAAATTAGAACGAGAAAGTGATTACTCTGATACAGTGAATGCACCTTTTCTTCCATTCTAAAAGCCCGAGAACTGGTGGGTAGTTGTAGGCAGTTCATAAGGAAACATTCTTATGGGAATTAAAAAAGTTCAGCTTAAAGATCAAATTGAGGTCCAGCTTCCTTTCCTAGCGCCTTAAATTGGATAACATTCATTATAAGTTTTACTCATAAGTGATTCTTACCTTGGAGCAGATCAAAGTGAAGATTTTAATTTAAGAGTTATTTCAGATTAGTAATTTAAATGTCGATTTTTGAAGAAAATGAAGGAATTTAGTAAATTTTCAAAGTGGTGTTGATTGGTCCGGCTGATGTAGGTAAAACTGCATTGATTTACAGATATGTTTTGAATGAACTGCCAGCTGGACTTACTTCGACTGTAGGAGTTGAGTTTACTAAACGTATTATAAAAGATAACGAATCACTCAATAACTACTAGTTGCACATATGAGACACTGCTGGATAGGAAAGATTTAAATCGATTACAAAGCAGTAAGTTATATACAGTCATTACAAAGGAGCAGATGCTTGTTTACTTGTTTATGACATTGCAAATCAAAGTAGTTATGATGATTTAGAGTATTGAATACAAGAGTTGCAGGAAAACACTGATGCCTAGTGTATAGTGTCTTTAATAGGTAATAAAATAGACTTAGAGGAAAAACGATAGATATAAAGAGAGCAAGGGATAGAATTTGCAGAGAATCACGGAATCTTTTACTATGAAACTTCAAGCTTTTATGCTAGAAATGTAGAACTTAACGAGCATTTGCAGGGTGGAATTGACAGTATTATGGAAATTATTATAAAAAAGGTGATAAATTCGCAGGTAGTTTCAGCAGAAGATTCTTTATAGAGAAATGAAGGGATTAGATTACAGTGCTGTCAATTGTATAAATGTCCTATTAAATCTCAATGTTCCTGTTAAAACTAATCATTATTTTCCCTGTTAACTTCAACTTCTTAACTAAAATGGGCAGGTATTATGTCAAATAACTGCTATTCATCACGAGGTTTTTGTCTATTTTGTTATATTAGTTAATCCACTATGTCAATCATGTTATTAACTTGATTTTAAAGGTCATCATATGCAGATGATTCATGAGCTATCTGTCTTTCTAGATTACCAACTCGTGCACAGTACTCGTCATTTCTCCCTGTTATAGTTTCGTATATTTCCTTAAAAGCTCCCATTACTGGATGATTCTCAGGTAGGCGGCAATTTGGCCCACTTTAGTATAAAGCTGTGTCTATAGTCCCATCAGATTTAACGTATTAGTAGTCAATTTCATCATACAGAACCTTTTAAGCCAGTTCTATATTTCCTGCTTGCTCACAGTCAAGAATTGTTCGGAGTTTTGCAACTGCTTTCTGGATTTAAACTGTGCCTAATCTCAACTCCCTTCTTTTAGCCATTATAACCTTAGTAATCGCTTATTTTCACATTAGTTTGTACCTTTAATCATAATCCTAGTCGGGCAGCATCAAATCTAGATTCAGTGTTTTGTAAAAATCATTGTTTTCTTATTTGTCTTATTGCTTTAGATTATGGATTTCAGTATTGAAATCTGGAAACTCACTTTGAAATTGCTTTATTATATGCTGATCTAATATGAAAACAGTCGAGTTTTTAAGAGCTTTGCATTACAACTGATGTGCATTGTCAAAAATTGAGTAGAATGGATGGATAAATGTTAAAGGTTGGACTGTTCAAAGCGCTATTTCTTAGGGATAATTTCCAATTGGATTAGCGTTTATAGGAGCATCGTTTAATCTTTATATATATCCTTAGATTCCTTTTTCATCAAATACAGGAATTACTTATGGAAATTATTTTAGAGCTTTTAGATCTCTTATATCAAAATTGTATTAATAGAAATCATCTAAATCCTTTGGTTTTTGGTCTATTTTAGGATAATCTTCAATACTTTTGATGTCATAGTACATTTTTAGCATATGAAGATGTCTTTCATTAATCGTCATAGAGATTTCTAGCTTTCCTTCCATAACCAAGTACATAAATCTAGATTCTTATCCTGGCTTATACAAATACCCATTCCTCTTTACACTAATTGGCCTCATTATATATGGAAGTTCTCTTAAAGCTCTGCTTGGTAATTTCTAGAAATACGGTACTTTTAAAATCTACTCAATTATCATCTCTCTTTAAGCATCATTATACCTAAACGAGTACTTTCTTAACTACTAAGCAAACCCAGGTATTTTATTAGCGACAATTGTAAAGTTCTCCAAATTCAGTTCAGCTAATGTGCAGTATCCAAGTGAAGTAATAGTTGCAGTTCTAGGAATATCATATATCAGTGCAATTTCCCCAAAATGGCATCCTATGTCTAAAACTTCCATTCTATGAAGCTTCATCTTCATATCTTGAATAAGAGGTAAACATGAGCCATTGATAACAAAATACATTGACCTACTTATTTCTCCTTGTACTATTATATCAGACTCAGGTTTTGTAAATCTGTTAATCAACCTATGCATCAGAGTCTCAATGATTCTAAAATCTGTATTGATTATAGGATTTTAAGAAATCATTTTCTCATATATATAAGTATTTACCTTAGTTTGAAGAGTAGGTGATAAGTAATTCTGAAACATTTCATACTCCCCTTGCATTGACAATGCTCCGTGTATTTAAGTAAGGTAATTCAGCACATCGTTTTAAATTACCTTGGGTAGGCTCATTTCACTCATAGTAGTCATAGCACTGTCCAGCATTTCCTAAAAGATAGTAGTTCTTCTTCTCAAATTCGTCATTAGAACTGCCATTTCTCCAAATAGCACAGCTGATATTAGTGCACCTATTAAAATCAAAATAGATGCCACAAGAGCCTACTGTTAGTTCCTTGGGCCTATTTCACCACCTACTAAAAGCCATATAGCATGGTAAAAACTTACACAATAACGTCTTATCAGTCCCTCCTCATATAAATTAGTAGATTAATAGCCAAAATCCGGTACTGGAATTCATTCCTCGTCCTGCTTTACTATTATATACCAAAAACAACCGGTTAAGTGCATTCAAATTATAAGGTAGAATAAAAGTTATAGCAGTTTCAATGTAGCCTTTACATTTTCTCGGGTTCTGGTATGTCTTACTATTCTTCCTAACCTGAGAATTCGAATAAGTTTTAATAAGTCGGAAAAACGAATTATATTAGCAGTTTCTTAGTCACTTTGCTCCTAAAATGCTATGTAGAGTAAATCTATTGGTAAACTTGCCGGCAGGTCAAATAAGAAGTCACCTTTGAGATAATTATTAGAAATTAGCTTTAGATCTATAATTTCTTCGCCTTTTTCATCCAAATAAGATGTTCTGAAGTTTAAAATAATATCAACAATAAACATTACATCTGTAAACAAATTTACAATAAAAATAGAAATATGCTCATCTGGAGTAAAAGCTACTAGAATAGGAATCATAAAGCAGTTATACACGGCTAAAACCATTGTAAATAAATCTCATTTGGTACGAAATGGCCTAGTGATTCTTATAATGTATTAAAAGCTTTTTACTTTTTTCAATGCTTCGTTTTCTGGAATCTCTGCTGATTCTACAGAGTCAAAACTATCAGAGAAATCATCTGAGGCATCTTCTGTTTTATAATATTAAAATGATCGTAAAGCCTGGTAATTGACTCCCTTTGCTTCATTTTCTCTTTGATAAGTTTCATCGTATGGGTGCTCTGTTGCTATTCTATCAATCATTTTAAATATTTTTAATTGTAGTACAGAAATCAAGTTTAGACTTAATAATAATTATGCTTTAATATAGAATTTTTAGGATGTTTTTGTTAAGTTTAATGTAATTTTTATTACTCAGATTTTTAATAAGTTGAAGTAATTGCTGTACTGATAGTTTATTGATTAAAATATGCTTGAATTGATTTTAATTTAGGAATAATTGAAATATTATTCTTATTATCCACATAATAACTTACATTCAACTATAATTCTTTAAAATTACAAGCTCTAATTTATTATAAAAAATGTAAGCATAATTTTAAGGAACAAAGGGAATTGAAGATATGTCAATGTATGAAATAGATCAAATAGTCTAAGAATCATGCTAACAAATACTGTAAAATGTGTATAAAAAGCATTAAACCCCAGTTAGATCTAAGCTTGAGTAAGAATTAGATTACTATAAAGATCTATGCTAATAATAAACTGAACAAATACGATTTTAATAAGAAATAATAGGAAAATAGCAAGTAAAAATTGAGTAATCAAGGTTAACCAAAAGCAAAAAACCAACAGTAACTGAAAAAACTCCTATAAAACTAAAAAAATAAATAACAAAAAATTCGTCAACCGAACAAAAGACTAATTAAATAAAGCAAGCAATGTAAAACAACTCAGTGATCAACCAAGAAGACTATGATTTTTGAAGCAAAGTTGATGATTCAGATAAGCAACTATATGACTAAAAGTCAGTTATTTCAGGAGATCTTTGAATTATCTCAGCAGCTAATAAGCTATAGTCTCCAATACTACCAAATCGGTAATTAAAAAGAGGAGTAAAATCTAATCCTCTTACTAAAAATCTAATAACAAACCATTCAATCGGAGTAAATAAAACATCAATTCCAAGTAACAACAGATCTGTAAGTTAACCAAAGTCAATGAACATTAGAAAACTAGCCCAAAGAAGAATTTTATGAGTTGATTTGTCTTAATAAAATGGAGGAATATAAAGCAAATGTAAACAAAAAGGTTGTTAAGCATTCTGAAATCAGGGATAGAAGAGAAGAGCTGAGAGATCAGATAGGGGAAATGGATAGAGACTATGAGGACATGATAAGAGCCAGGGAGGAGTACAAAAAGCAGTTGAATGCTAAATTCTAGGATGTTTATCGTAAAATTCAAGCTACTAAAGACTATGTTATAAGTGAAGGCAAGAGAGTAAACGATATGCTAAGAGCCTTCTAATCTAAATTTGAGCACTAAATGACAGAATTGTTAAACTTTATTAACTAAAAACTTGAAGAGCAAAAGGCTATTAGACTACAAAACCAGTAATAAAGAAGCGAAAGAATGCAATAAATCTAATCTAACTTAAATAAAGCAAAGTAATAAAGAAAGAAGTACTTATCAGATGTACTAACACCAGTTACCAACTAAACTAATGATCTTTTGAATTTCGCAAAATAAGAAATTTAAGACAGGAAATAAGGATAGGAATAGATAATTGATAAGCTGCAGGAAGAACTGTATAAAATTAATGAAAAGCAAACAGATGAAATAAAGTCCAGATCAGTTGAATCTGGAGGCCTTGTAAAACTATTTCAATAATCATACAAAAAACAAGACAAAGACGTAGAAAATTTCCGTCAGGAAGTCTTTGAACTAATGAGAGACTACAGAGAAGCCGCGGAAACTGAAGTAGAAAGCCGCTTAAACCAACAAGACCATATAATAGACAACCTGAGCAACTTCATAAAAACTTTCCAAGACACTCTCCAAGTACTTTCAAAAGAAACCTAGTAACCTTTATCATTAAGCTGATTAATACTAACAACACTTTTTCTTAGGTTTGCTTGCTCCTAAAGGTTTTAATTGCTCTCCGCCGCCGCCACTCGGTTAAACTTCTCTGGACTCCTTTGATTTCTGCTACTCATACAGTATAGACGCAACCTTAACAAAAGCTTCACTCACATTTTCCGCTGTTTTAGCAGAAGCTTCCATAAACCCAGCTAAATTGTGCTATTTGGCAAAATTTTCCCCCATTTCATAAGTAACCTCTCTGTCTTCATTAGCCAAGTCTAAAACATTTCCTACTAAATAAATACAGACATCCGGGTCTTAGTTTTACAGTACTTCACGAAGCCAGTCATCTAGGTTATCAAAACTTTCCTGCCTTGTAAGATCATACATTAATATAACTCCATTTGCATTACGGTAAAATGTACGAGTAATTGCTCTAAAGCTTTCTTAGCCGGCTGTATCCCAAATTTGTAATTTAATGTTTTTTCCCTTGACGTTAACCATTTTTGCACCGTATTCTACACCTATTGTTATGTTGTGATCTTCCTTGAAATCGTTCTCAGTGAATTGGATAAGAAAACATGATTTTCCTACGCCTGAATCACCTATAATAATGATTTTGAAAAGAGCATCGGGTTAGCCTTCCCCTGACATATTTTTATTCGACAATTTAAAATAAGGGTAACTGGTTACATAATATTGATTTTTAGGCTAGTGTTAAAAGGAAAAAGTTGGATTGAGGCGTTTTAAGTTAATTTTTATGTTTTAGAAAAAATTCTTAAGAGAATTATAAGGAAAATTTAAATGTCACAGAGAGTCGAGAAGCTTTAAGTAGAGAATGCGAAGCTACGGGATGAAATAAGAAATTTGTAGTTTGCTTTACAGGATATTAGTCAAGATGTATCAATTACTAGTTCACCTCTTCCTAAAAAGTCTCCGAATAAACATTTTGTGTCTCAGTCTGATAAGAGAAGGTAATTAATGAAAGAAATAGGTTAAAAGACAGATAAGAAGTTGCATGATATACCAATAGAACGGCCTTAGGTAATCACAAATAAGGAAAATTAGAAAAACTTCATAGCTAGCTTTGGAGATACATACAGTAAGTTTGATATCCCTCCATAATCTAAGATTAGGAACAATATTGTATAGGAATTAGAGTCAATTGAAATTGGAATAGAAAAGTTAGATCCTGAGTACAATGATAGTGATATAAGAGCAGAATTAGGAATGCTTAAACATTCCTTAGATAGAATTGACGCTAGTCTAGAATAAGACTAAGATGACTCATTTTCTTTAGAGGATACTAGCCCTTAATTCTAGCAACTTGCAGAATAGCCTGTGTTTGAGTAAATTTCACCTAAAAAGCCTATTGAGTCCTAAGGTATTGATGATATGTACTTACAAGCTAGTCATGAGTAACAAATTGAAATGTTTAATCCAATTGAATAAAATAGCAGAAAAGTTGAGTTTAGGAATAGCAGATAAGAGTAAAATAAGCCATAAATGCAAAGTCTTAAGCTAAAAGAATCCTTTGGGTCTTTCTATCATTCTAATAATGATACTTCTGTAGAAAAGTCTTATGAAAACAGGAAATCAAAAACACAGTGCAAGGCTAAAAAGCATTTTAATAAGGGGAAGTAGAAAAGAAATGCATCAATTGAAAAGTCTAATACTCTGGATTAATAGTCCTCTGATAATTGTATTATTAAAGAAATTTAAGCTTTGAGGAAGGAAAACTAGTTTTTAAGAAATTAATTAAGAAAAAAGTCAAAATCACCTATAAGGACTCCTAGTAGATCACGTTCCAGAAACATTACTCCCAGGAGGAATTCAGCTTCAAGTAAAAACATAAGAAAACCCTCGAAATCACCGTCAAGATCGCCATTACGGTCACCGTTAAGGAAGCAAATTAATACATCTATGACGAGAAGGCCATCCAGATCTCCATCTGCTACATCTATCAATAATTTAACGCCTAGGAGATAGAAACATTGCTCTACTTGTGATCATTTGTTGTCTAAAGGGTTTAGTACTGTATATTGCTCAAAGCATGGAAATAATGCAATTTAAAATATTAGTAACTATTAATAAAATATATGGGTTATATAGTCATTAGTTGCAGAAGGGTTTTCAATTATTAATTATTAAGTAAAATCGAATTCATTTTAGTTAGGAATAGTTGGATAGTAGTAATATAGCATCTTTATTAAAGTACATTTATTAGTATGTATCTGTAATAAAACTTAATACAAATGACTAGTTTAAAAAAACAGTATTGATTCTTAGCCACTTATTTAAATATAAAGGCCTAAATAAACTTATATTTAAATATTTCCAATAATAAAATACCTTATTCAATACTTCCCTTATAATAAACCCACAACTAAACAAATATACTTAATTAATACGAACTATCCATAATACTCGTCTTGCAAATCGGACATTTTGGTTTAATTCTTAATCAGTTCTCAACACATTCAGAATGGAACAGATGAGTACAAGGTAGTATACTTGCAATTTTACCCGAATTGATACTGTCATAGCAGATACTGCATTCAGAATCGAATCCAGTTGAGCTTATCTAAGGAAGACTTCTTATCATCTTCTCTATATCACTCGTTTTAAATGAATCTTCATCATAACGAGTAATGATATCTAGCGATGTCAGCTCTAAATGGTTCAATTCATCTGAAGTTTAATAATACTCTTAGTATGGTAAATATAATCTTCTAGTAAGCCTTAGACAGATTTTACGAGTAATTATAATTATAAATAACATAATTATCCATAAAATAAGAGAAACAAGAGGAGATAGTACTTGATAGATTGCTAAGCAAGATGATACTATTAAGGCCAAGATTGATGTTTGCTTTGTAAAGGTTACCATGAAATTTACTACTGTTATTCAGTGAAAGATTAATAAAAGCTCCATTATTTATTTTTGGAGCGTTATTTTCGATAAAAATTATTTAAATATTTTAAGAATTTGTGCCTCTGGATTTTTGACGAGAGTTGGGATTATACTGACTCTGTATACTTTGTACATTTCCTAGATTGCTTTAAATTATTCTAGATACCTCTTCTATAAGATTTACTTATATTTATTAGAGTTGTGGAATTGTGTATCTCTTTTCATTATGAATGATTATGTTTTCATCAATAATAGAACTTTTGTTCATGCTTTATCCTCTGCTTCTCTTATAGATTAAAGGTGACTTTGCCCCTGTGGATAGCCTTAAATTTAGAAACTACGGACGAGGGTTTTTATCCGACTCATCCTTAAATTACAGCTTTTACTATATTTTTAAATACTCTGCTATATTCCATACCATTCTGCTTATAAGATCTTAAAAGATAGCATTATTATTATCTTTATCAGTAGCTAGGTTAAATTAGTACAAGGCTTCTTTTACCTATAAAACTAGATTAGCTTATCCAGAGGAACATTAGCTTTAAACTAGATTCACTTTACTTAAAGTTTCTTAAATAAACGCATAAAGTTCGTTTTCTCTCTTAACAGTTTCTTCATTCTACTGCATAAGCCTATTTTGATTCTCTTTATTCAAGTACTCTAGCTTTTTATCTATTAAATTATTAGTATGCAGGAAAACCTGCTACTCAATGCGTTCTGGTTTAATCATATTATCTAATAACACTTCTAAATCATCTATATTAATCAAATTAGCTTGATCTACTTTCTTTTTCTTATTAACTTAATCACTTTGCTCTTGCCTTATTTTTAGTATTTTTTACATTTTTTTAGAATTTCGTATTTCAATGTTTTTAAAGTCCTTTAAAATTAACTTAGTTTGATAGTCACGACTTTTCGCTACTTATCCTTCTAGCATTGCTATATTGAATTACTTAAAGACTATATGCTCGTATTATGTGAACTTCTTTTCAATACGTTTATTGGTACATGCGTAGAAAATATCTGAAATGATTTAGTGAAATTTAAAAGGTAGAATACAATCTATGAAAAAGTCTCTTTTTTATTACTCATTTAATTGCTCTTCAATCTATAATTTCAATTCATCAATCACCTTTTAACGTTACTCAAACTTATCATTGAATAAATGTACATCCAGCTTCTCTTTATCTAAATTTTCGCATTGTTGTTAAACCTATGCAACATCAGACCTAAAGTTGTTAATATTACTTAAAAGCCCATTTAAATCTATAATCGCGTTGCTTAGCCGATTCCCGAATTGCTCTACCTTATCTTCTGTTTTTTAAACAAATAAAGAGTACTAATCATTCATTTTGGTAAACTCTTCATTTAAATTTCCAATCATTCCAATCATGTTATCTTTAAAGTTCTCTATGGTAAAGTGAAATTTTTAAATATCATCAGATTATCTTAAGGTCAAATCTTCAAGCCTTAAAATCTAATCACAGCTAACCTTCTGTGTATATTCAACCGATTTCATATTCTCCCTTAAATTCAATGTTTCCTAACTCATCTAAATTAAGTCTTTTTTTCTATTGCCCCGCAAATCTACCAATTAGTTCTCCAACTTCTCCAATACAGTTTCAAATTTCTAATTTCCGAATATAGAACTCTCTAAATTCTGTACCTTAGTAGCCAACTTTTTAACTCTCTTCCTCAGAGTAGAACTTTCCTCTTATTCCTATTTTAATTAATCCCCTATAGGCTCTATTTACTAAAAGATTATATCTCTTATTCTAGTTTCAAATTTAAACCATTCCATCTCCGCTGGTACTTTAACTTATTCCATTAAGATTAAATATTCACAATGGATACAGGAATTATAGGAGCAATTAAAATCAAAGACGGGTTGTTTGTAGGGGATGAATTTGCTGCTTAAGATTTAGAGTTTGTGGTTGCAAATAAAGTAACTAGAATCATAAATTGTGCGGCCCGGTAAGTTCCTAATCATTGAGAGCCAATTGGAGTATCATATATTGCATTCACTTGGTTGGATCATGAGTAATAAGTTATTTTTGATGCAAAGGGACAGGTTTTTGAGTAGATTTACAGTTTTATTGATTAAGGACTGGAAAATGCTGATAGCGTTTTAGTCCATTCCGTTCGAGGGCAGTCTAGATGTCTGGCTATAGCAACAGCTTATATGATGCGTAAATTTCGATGAACTTTAATGAAATCTCTGGAATTCATAAATTTCCGACGTCCAGATATGGATTTAAGACAAAGTTTTGTATAATAATTAGGAAATTTAGAAAATAAGCTGCAAAGATAAGGCCTGGGTCCAAAAAGTGATAACTGAACTGAGCTTGGAGAGGAGGCTAGTATTGAAAGTGAAGAATTAGTGCTGAGAAATACTTTCTTAAATGCACAGACTGGCCCACTAGCAGATAATCCAGAAGCAACTAAAGAATGAGTAAGAAAATTATACTGGAGTGACAAATAAGAAGAAGGTGAAAAGATTTAAGTTGATTATCCACATCCAGAAGCTAAGAATAAGGTTGAAGAAGGATTTGCAATACTAAAATCTAATGTAAAAGGAGCTGATAAGACGGAAAAAAGGGTTCCTGTATATGATTTCAACAAGCCAAAGCAAAGGCCTAATTTTAATAATCAAATTATAAGAGAGTAGAAGTCAAATAAAGATCCGTAATTTGATAATCTGCAGAAAGTGGCTAATAATGTTTATTAAAGTAGTAATAATGACTCGCCGATAAGACGACCTAATAACTTCTCTAAGGGAGTAAGAGGAAATAGTAAGGATAAATTAAGGAAAAAACCAGTTATACCTGGCAGATAAAATGTTAAAATTCCAGCTAAGCCAAGAGCTACTAATACTATAGGAGGAAGAGGGAAAAAGAGGCCTATAACGGCTCCTAATAATGTAGGAGCAAAGAAAACTTCATTAATACAGAGTCTAACACCTGTAAGAGGAAATTCTGGAGGAAATCTGCCGAGGAGGGGTAGATTAATTTAAATTTTTGATATTTATTAAATAAGGTCATTTGCTATTATATGAAAAGTGTGATTTAGTATATAGCAAATTCTATTTCATGTGTAACTTTTACAAAATTTACTAGCTAAGTTCGAGTATACCACGAATTCTTCTTAAACTTATTCCCTTCTATTGGAGTTTAATCTAGTCTCCTTCTTAGCAATTCTTCTCTGCGTCTAAGAGACTTTTCATCTTCTTGATAATCTTTAATTTCACTTTTGAGCACTAATACTTCTTATTACGAGTATTTAAGCTCTTGTAAAAGAAAAGGAATTCTTTTTAGTTCTTCGAAAACTGCTTAAATCCAGGGCATAACATCTTATTATTAGGCTTATCATAAGGCAGCTTCTTCCTGCATTCTTTAAGATAGATTCTGAATACTAGAATTATTAAAAGTTTGTATGGTTTTAACCAGGTAATCCAGTAGTTTGCATTGTTCTTATAGTTTTGAGTTTTACTTATTCATTTACATTATTTTAAATTAAGCTTCAATTAACTGTTCTTTTTCTTATTTATTCTATTCTGAATTTGCTTACAATTATCCTTGTAATCTTTAATTTGCTTATTACTCATTTTGTAGGTTTTCAAGAGCTTGTGATAGAGAATCTGTGAGATTTTGTATTCTTATGTTTAGTTGATGAAGCTAGCTCTCATTTTCTTATTGTGTTGATGCTTATTAATGACTGAATTGATTAAAATTATGTTCTCTGTTTTATTAGTGGATTTACAACTGGTTTAGTTATTGTTCTAATTTGTTATTTTGATCTTTTAACTATTACATGCTTTCATCCTTTTACTAGGCCTTTTATTAGTAGTTTTATACATCGATTTATAGATCTTTGATCTGTTTTAGATAGTTTTGTTCAGTTTCATAAACAATGTTTTATTCATTGATTTCTAAATGATGTATACGATTTTTGTATTATTGGATTAGCTTGTCATAATCATAATTCTCATTTTTTAGTTGTAAATACTTAGCCTCTAATCTTTCATTATATTATACTTGTTATTTCAGTTAGTATTATAATGATTGCTTTTATTATTTAGGCCTTTGCTGCTTTTGAGAGATCCAAAATACTGATATGTTTTTAATAAAGTACTATGTCTATGACGATAAGTATCCATAATTTTCTAAGCAATAATTCAGAATGTTATGATAGAATAAATTACTTCTTCCTGTATAAATTCCATGAGAGATCAAATCACTCTAATTCAGATTCTCAATATAGTCTAATAAAGAGGATTTCTCTTCCTCTAATCTTTAATTCTCCTCTTCTAATTATTGCAATGATTCAGTTGCATACTCCAGGTTATTCTCAATTTCCTATATCAAAGCGTCTTTTTTCAGATTCTTTTGACTTAGTTGGTCTAATTACTACGCTAATATTGTATTCTAGCCATAATCATTCTATTCCAAATCTTTTAATTTCAAGCTCATTTCCTCTATTTCTTATCTTTATTAATCACACGTTAATTGCTCATAGTTGTATACTTCTTCTAATTTTCCCATTTCTCTAAGCATTTCACTATATTTTTAATACAAGTATCCATAAATTTCTTATAATTAACCGTAGTTTAGCTAGGTTCCAGGAGGAGGAAAGTACAAGTTATCATTTATTGGTAGGTTTTACTTTTATATTATATTTTAAAGCGACTCCACTCTTTAATTAGCTTCTTTTAATTATTATGATATAGGAGAAGGCTTTCCTAGCATATCCTCAGTGACTGGGAGCTAGTGTCCTGGGCTTAAATCTTAAATACGAGTTTCACAAAGCCATCTATATTATTCGAACTATCTTAATCTTTGTGCCTAAGATCTGACTTTCTCTCTTAGTTATTATTCCATTATTTAAATTTTAGAAAGATTATTGAATA
>CAKKTI010000254.1:0-20204 GCA_920105805.1 Condylostoma magnum
CGCATAATACAGCTAGGCAATAGTGGCCCTTTTTGTTCCAATCACTGTAATTTTTATATAGTATGTCTTTGTAATCTATCACTTTAGGCCTTATTAAAAGATCTTTATGGGAAATATATTTAGCATAATATAAGAGTGTACTTTGATTCTAACTTTAATATTATGCATAATTTCGAATAGTTTCACAGAAGAAACAGAAAAGATAAGTAATACAGTAATTATTATAAACTTTATTGTGATAATTCTATGCTTAGTGCTCTACTATGTTTTGATATTTAAAAGGATTATTATGAAAATAAAAGAAATGAGAAATAAGAAAAGTGCTACCAAGTAAGGAAACATTTTTGACTAGAGCAAAGGAGAAGCTATTGATTCAAAGTAAAGTCAAGATTCTTTAGATGGATTTCAAAAAAAGTAAGAAAACGCAAACTTTAAAGATTTAAGCAAGCACTAGTTAGATAAGTTTGATTTTTAGTTAATCCATATAAGAATCAGTTGTGATAGTTATCTTTAATAATACTTTCATATAAAGCTCTATAGCATATCAGCTGATATTATTTTACTACCTTCAATTATCCAATTCAATGGTATTTTAACAGCTATTTTAGATATTAACTCAAATTTTTGTACAATTTCACTTCTCTAAATAATCTATGCTCTTTTAGGCCACCTAAGTACAATTTTAATGAAGCCCTGAATACAATTAGAAATAAAGCTAATACCTTCAGCAGGAAACAATTAAAACAAATTATTATAGAAACAACTAAAGCATAAAGATGTTTAAATAATGGACTCTAGAACAAGCGTTAGTAGAAAAGGTGGGTGCTAGAGTACAGCTTCTGGCCTTATAGTGGGGAAATCTGGCTTAAAGCATAGGCTACTCTGAATGAAGATCCCACAGTATAAGCTCGTGAATATAAATGCTAAATTGAACAGCATAATAAGGTTTTCAGGATCCTTTAAGAAAATATACAGCAATCCATGGAGAAAAGTAAGTTGCTTATTAAGGTTATGGTAAAAAGGTCTTAGATAATAGTAAGCTTAAAAGGCCTTATGAGTATCATCATTACAATAATAGGTTTTCTTTTAATTTAAATCTTATTTAGGAATTTGTAACAAATTGGAAGAGAGGGAAAGTAATCAGAGCTATGAAAATAGTTAATACAAATAAACTTAAAGCATATTGGTTAAGTAATAAAATGGATAAGTTGCAATTAATCTAAAACTTAAGTGCTGTATAGAGCAATGATAAATTGATCCGTGAGCTGGGATAGCAGTATATTTTATAGTAGAAGGGTTAAAAGGCATTTTTTGAAACATTGGTTGAAATCGCTATGAATTCTCAAGATATTACTATAAATCTCATTGCAGTTATTGTTTTAAAAAATGCCTTGAAAAGTTGATATAATCCTAAAGAAACGTAACACTTAATAGAAGAAAAGCATTATCTTTGTAACAACATTATTAACTTCTTACAGTTCAATGTAAATCAAAAAGTTAGATTTTAATTTGAGGAAATTGCTTATATATTAATTAAAGAACTATTTCCATGGAATGAGATTAATCAACAACTTATAATACGATTAAATTCAAATGATATGAATCAAATCTATGCAGGCCTTTCATTTATCTTATAAGTTACTAATGTTTTTATGTATTCAACACAATAAAGCAGAATCCCGCTTGATGATTTGATGCAATAATATGCCTAGTCAATATTGATTTTATTACAAAGATTTCTGGCAAATGTATAACAAGAAAGCTTTACATTTATTAATATCATACTGCATATTTTTTGGAATTGTACTTATATTGATATACCGCAAATAATTTCACAGGCTGATCAATTTCAGTAGTGAATTCGATCTTTTTATGATATTATGTGTATAGAAGACTTATAGAATATTCAAAATTAAGATGAGATTAGTCCTACTTGATAATGTAAGAGATGGGTTGTAAAAATATTGTATAGAATCTTTCATAGATTTAATGATATAACTATGCAATCATATAAATTCAGACAAATTGGTGAATACTTCATTGTGTAGTAATCTCAATAAGTATTACACAAGTTCATAGAAATGTATTTTTCTTGCTAGCAAAAGTATATACCGAATAAAATATTATCCTATATCATCCAATTTATCACATTAGCAGTAAAGACAAAGGAAACTCATTTATAAGTTTTACAGAATTTTTAGTAAATATTGGATAATTAGATTATTCCTCTAGTATAAAGATAAGTTTAAGATGAAAAATTGCTATAAGATGATCCAATCGAGTTTGTATAAAAGGAAAACTACTAAACTAAATATAAAAACAGCCCTAAATTTGCTACAATTGGTTTACTGAAAGCCTTTTGTTAAGTAGGGTATCTGGAATCTATACTTTAGTTTCTAAACAACAAAATTATAACTTAAAATACACTAGAAAAGGAAGCTGTAATGTTTCTACTGGGAAGCATCAGTAAAATAATCAGAAAATCGAATATTGCTCATAACATGTTTAGTTTTATACAAAATAATATATTCAATGAGTTATCCTCTCCAATTCCTATGATAAGAATGAGAGCTTGCTGAATATATCAAAAATTTTCAAAATGCCTTACAAATGATGAAAATCACCAATAGCTAATAGTTCAAAGTCTCTGTAAATTAATGGCTGATTAAGAGTTAATAGTACGAATAGAAGCTGCAAAAGCTGTATAAAAGCTACTATATTGAAAAACAACAATTGATTTAATAAGACCCTAGATAAACCACTTTTTAAGAGCATATCTATAAATTCTAGATTAAGTTGATTAAGAAGATTTAGTTGATAGCTTGTAGATTATTCTGTGTCATTTTAGTGATGATATAGGTCCATATGCTATTTAAATAATTTAGTACTTAAAGCAAATATTTTAAAGGCTAATCTAACAATCTTAAAAGACAGATGATGAACTCCTAACAGTTTTAAGCACTCTTAATGCATTGAGCAAGATTATTGATTTTTGCTCAAATTCTCCTGAAACTTTAGTATATATTAGCTAAGAGTTAGAAGTCATTTTTAACATTATTCTAAGTATACAGGGAGAGTAATATTTTGAATAAGGTCTATCAATGCTTACTAAATTGTTGTTTTATTCTCCTCCATTGTCCTAGAATAATTTATTTAAATATATACACTTTTTAGTCATTGCAGTAGTAGGAACTGATTCAATACAGCCCTATGCTCTAGAATCCACACAATCTGTATTTTACCCTCTATCTAATTATTTACAAAAGTACTAAGAATTAAGCATAGAGAATATCAATATCTTTATTGATTTTGCTGATAGTTTACTTTATCAGGGTTTTATTGAAAACTAAACTGCTTGTAAAATTTATATTGCAGTATTAGAAAACTTAACAGGAAGAGTAGATGCAATATTATCCCATATAATATAAAAAATTGTGTAGAAAATGAACAGTTCTGACAGTTATCAGTAATGAATTTTATATTCCCAGGTGATATCTATTGCAATATGATACAACCCTTAGATATCTTTGCTATTACTTGGAAGTTTAAGAATAACATAAGTTTTATTTAGATTTATTTTGAATAACTTGAAAAGCTTCGAATAAACTATATAATTAACACATTTGCTCATGGGATTTACAACTATTATAAAATTTGCACCTTATTTGTAATCCTTTGATTTATTACCATAGATAACAAAAAGTAGTATTTGAGTGATTGCTAAAATAAATGATGAGGAAACTTAGATTTAATTGGAGCTAGAAAGTACTTAGTAATAATTTGATATAGAATAAGAAGATTTATTGTATGATGATGATGAAAACCTATACAATTCTCCATTTGAATGTATTAATGAAGCTGAAATACTATACTAAACTTTATAATAATTGTATCAGTCACATTCAAATATATACTAAGAAGCGATTCATTTACTACATGAGGACGACTTACTTAAGTTATCAAATTGGTCGAATATTTAGTAACTTTATTCAATTTGCTACATTATTCTTAACAATATTTACTATTATAATTAGTTTTAATAGGCTTAATAATCATGTTCAAGTCTGTATAAACAATACTAAAAAAGGTATTATTCCATATTCCTCTACTAATTTTACTAAATATCTCCCTACTTGATATAAAACATTAATAAAAATGTTAGTACTGTGTAGAAAAATGCATTCATTGTTTCCATTTGCCATATAAGAGCCTAAATAATGATAGTACTAGCATCCTGACGATATTATTGAAAAATTATTAGAGGAATTTTATCCAGGTTTCTAACAATCTTATATTACTTTATAAAAATCTATACTGAATAAAGACTATAATTTGCTTGAACAATGCATGGAGCCTAAGATTTATTAGAGTCTCCTAAACGGAGTAAGCATGTTAGAATCTTAAGGGCTTAAAGTGCATTTAGCAAATTAAGGAACAAATAATTCTTTAATAGAGTTTGCTGATGCTACAATATATATAGGAGCTCATATTATTAGATCTTATAATAGTTCGAATTTAAGTTATGATAATTTGGGTAAAAAGTTATAGAAAAATACAACTAATTCAATTTATAAAGTCTATGGGGACAGTGAATATACCAATTATATAGTTTTTAAGATTGATGCCTATTTTTATTCTGAATTGAAGCTTTGTATTAAAGATAAAGAAAACAATATAGTATATGGAAATGATTCATAAGAAAAGTAAGTTCATAAAATTCGATTTGAGACGATGCAACCTCAAAATAATAGTCTTATTATTCAAGGTTTTACTATTTATTAGATCTTATAATACTTTGTATTTGGGAAAATGACAAATCCTATACATACTTATGATTGGATGATTACAGATATCGATGATTTTCTTAAAGGAAATCCTTTTCAAAATAATATGCCTATATAGATTAGTAATATATTAATTACATTTGATAGTATCGTAGCTACATTTCTTCATAGCTTAGAATTATATTTTAATCATTTTTGATATAGGAAAATGCTTCAATTTTATTGTACTTATATATACAGTATAAAAAGCAGGCAATACTAATAACCACACTCAATAATATTTGTTTTATGCGGTATAAAATAAGCTACATAATCCATATCTTCATTAATAATCACTAAAAGCTTCCAATCCTTTATTACACATATAACATTTTATTTAAATATGAGTTGAAAACTTGACATTCTAAATAAATAAAGCTCAAATTTTTAATTAGAGGTTTAATAATCCCCTATAAAGCTAGGAGTAAAATAGTCCCCAAGAAATAATGAGAATTTTATCATTAACAAGCATGACTAATTGCTTAATGGTCTTGGCAGAATTATTAAGGAAGAAAGGGAAAAATCAGACTAAAGTAATCCCCAATCTGATCAAATTTCTGACACAAAACTTCCAAATTTAAGAAAAAACGTTGATGAGAATATATTCAGCCAGAAAAGTTCAGTTTTATCATTTAATTTTGAATCCAATAACCCCCCAAAATAGAAGAAAAGAAGAAAAAAGCAGCTACGTCCTAAGTCATCACACTCGAAAATCATTAAAAAGCCAAATAGTGAAACTCCAAAAGAAAACAATATTTTAACTAAGGAGATGACTTTGACAAATATTAAAAGAAAAGCTGTGCAGCATGACTTAAGTAAAAAAACAACTCCTGCAGTTCCCTAAAGCTAGGATAGGCAAAGATATACCAAAAATTTATCAAGTTCTAAGTAAAAATCAGTTGATTTAGGGCAAAAAACACCGTAAAGATAAGGAACATCATCAAGCTCAAACTCATAGTATAATCCTAAAAGTAATAGTAGCTTTTTGCCACGTATTGATAAAGCAGGAGGCAGTGATATTACAATTAGATCAAGAAAAGATGATCTTGATAGGGATAAAAAGTTAGATATTCTGTTAAAAAATAAGGCTGGAGTTGATTAATCAGCTTATATGGCAGAATACTTAAAAAGACAGGGACTAGATAAGAATATTAAAGTATTCATTTTTAAGAGCAGTGATGAGTATATAAGAAGAGCTTTAAAGAAAAGAGGCTGATTTTAAAACTAAAGTGCAAATTCAGAGGCCTTCGATTTTAAGTGAATTTATACAGACAATGAATCAGATTATAAAAATTTAAGATAAGGGTAACTAATTAACCATTTCCTTTAGAATAGATCAATTACTACTAAATCAGGACTAATGAAAAGCTTAAATAATGTAGGGAAATTTGGATTAAACTAAGATGATTTTTTTCCAAGGTGCTATAATATTGGAGAGAGTATACAGATGTAGGATTTCATAAAAGATTATTAGTAGTCATGCATTTTTAATGTTGTAAAAACTCATGCTATGTTATTTTAAAATAACCCTGAGAATTTTGGTATAATAAACAAATATGCTTTGAAAAGGGCTAATTTAATTGTATAAAACTATTTATTAGATATGTAAGACAAATTTGAGAATCCTTCTTAGTATATTTTTATTCCCTATAAGCAAACTCCCTTTAATATAAAAAAATCAGATTACGACTTCTTAGTCAATTACTCCTAACTATAACTCCCAATATACGAGCTAACTTAAACTGTTATATAAACTTACACGCCTTATCCCAATTTTAAGTGAAATCCTCCATCACATAAACTAATATAAACAACGATTGAAACATACTAATAATTAATAACGTTCTCTCTTTAAACTAGAGTAGAAGGTTCTAATAACCTTTGAATTATAAAACCAGGATAAAATGCACGAGGTTCTGGAGTATATTGTATTTAAACCATAGAGTAAGCCCAGGAGAGTGGAGCAAGGCTTTAATCTAGAATTGTACAAAAATATATAGAAAGGCCATTACTGCTGAATATAAACGAGTAAAAGTACAAATTTGATATAAGGTAATGAGTACTAGTTACAAGTTATGACCCTATAACAATCTACTACTTCAATTCATGCTATTTTCGACTGTGTATGAAACCATTTGATCTAACAAACTTAGACTAAGCAAGTCATCTAGCAAATTTCACTATACAGAAGAACTTTACTAAGAATTAAATTGATACGATATGAAGTCTTACATAGTTCTTAGAGTACTTAGGCGAAGACATAAAGCAATGAAACCAGAAAACATTTCCAATGATTTAAAAAATAATCTTATACACAATTTTATCAGCTGAGGAAATCATTGAGCCATCAGAGAATTGCTTTGAGTTGTTCGGGTTTGATGTTTTAATTGATGAAGAGTTTAATCCTTGGTTGCTAGAAGTAAATTTAAGTCCGGCTTGCTCTGAAAGGGCTACTTGGCTTACTGAAATGCTGAATTAAATGGCTGAGGGGCTGTTGAATATTGTAGTAGATGGAATGTCGAGTAATAAGCCTGTTTTTAAAGCTGATTTTAGCAGAAATTGATACCCTGTTTGTGATACATTGGACTGGATTTTGCTTTATAGAGGAATTGAGCAGGGAAGTTAGTGTAATTAGTGCAATTTTGAAATAGTCGGAGAAAAGATTAACCTAAGAAAGGAAAAGTTATTAGAGAAGAAATGTAAATAACTATAAGCCGCTGTTTTTATATAAAAGGTTGCTAGAGGATGACTTGTAAGGCTTCACAATTGATAAGAAAAATAGAGAAAGTCTGCTACACTTATTCAAAAAAATGTAAGGAAGTTTCTGGCTTATAGGTTATTAATTAGATTGAGAAGAATACGAGCTGCAACTATCATTCAAACTAAAAGAAGATAAGTACTTGCATTCAGATAGCTAATTCATTTAAAGAAGTAATAGGTTGCTACTAAGCTATAATCACTGTGAAGAGGGATAAAAGGAAGATAAGTATTTAAATGTAAAAAGGACCTAAAAAGCACTTTGTGCATTTAAACAATAACTCGAAGTAAGATATGCAAATAATTGCTTTAATAAAGGATTTAATATATGCATAAGGTTAGATTTATTTAATAGTGATGAAAGTTTTAGTTTAAAAAGACTATTAAAAGCTTGGTCAAAATATAATCTGCAGTTAAAATGTTTATAACTTTAAGGAAATTTGCAAAGATTAGATAAAGACATTACGCAGCCATAAAAATTCAGAGTATAATGAAAATACCAAAGTGCATTAAATAATTGAGAACATTAAAAATTAATTAAAGCACAAATACCATATAAACTCTATTCAGATCTATTATATCATAAAGAATCATTTATGACCTTAAAAGAAATAAAGCAGCTATCAAAATCTAAACTAAATTTAGATAGATTAAAGGCAAATCAGAATTTTAAACCAAGAAAAAACAAAAATAGGATTTTATTTCAGGTTTGATTATAATCCAGAAGCATTTTATAGGGTTTAAATAAAGACATTAATTCAGACACAGAGTGAAAATAAGGAACTCTATTATTATTCAAAAATATATGAGAAGGTTTATACTATAGAACAAATATAAAAGATTCATAAAGTTTTAAAGAGCTGCTATAACAATACAAAAAAATTTCAGAGGGTACAAAGCCAGAAAATATTGTCGATTTCTCAAAAAATTAAAGCGGTAAAAGGCTAATTAATAGAAAAGATAAGAAAAACGGATAAAAAAGATAAAACTCAAAGGAGTTTAAGCATCAAGACGTTTGTATGATTAAAGATCAAATTATAAATAGAAGGTTATAAATGAAGCTTTAATTCTTAATAATGCTTAACGATCTTCCTTTTAAAGGGACGATTATTATTTTGATAATATACCTATCTCAGAATATCTTAATAGACGTCCATTATAGTAGGAATAAGTTTCAAAAACCCAGACACGATGAAAACCACGAAAAACTTAAGTAAAGAAAAGATTTACAAGATATTCTCCCTATGTTAGCTCTAATATTCCCTTTTAGACACCTATTAAATAGTTTTTCAAACTAAATTGTACTGCTTTGTTATTTAGATTATTAAAATGTGATTTAAAGTAGTCTAGAGATGCTTTATTATATAACTACTTTTGGTCTTAATTTCACATCTACTATATATGATGATTATTATTAATAGATTTTTCGCTTAATTTCTAAAAAACGATTATAATAACAGTTTAAAAATGGTACGAATTTTTGTTCTTGCATTGCTAATCACTTTGACCTTTGGAGTCTAATCAAGATCAAATGGTCTTTATAAGTAATCTAATAGGATTATGTCCCCATCTATTCTAACAATACTATTGTAATAGGATGATTCAGAGGATACAGGCACAACTGAAGAGAATTCAGAAGTCGTAGATGAAGGGGAAAATGAGGAAGTAGTTGAGGGAGAAGCTGAGGAAGAAGCTGAGGAAGAAAATGAGGAAGAAGCTGATGTTGATTCTGAAGGATAAAATGAGGAAGAAGCTGAGGAATCAGCTGAGGAAGAAGCTGAAGGAGAAAATGAGGAAGAAGCTGAGGAAGAAGCTGAAGAAGAAAATTAGGAATCAGCTGAAGAAGAAAATGAGGAATCAGCTGAGGAAGAAGCTGAGGAAGAAAATGAGGAAGAAGCTGAGGAAGAAAATGAGGAAGAAGCTGAAGGAGAAAATGAGGAAGAAGCTGAAGAAGAAGCTGAGGAAGAAGCTGAAGAAGCTGAGGAAGAAGCTGAAGAAGCTGAGGAAGAAGCTGAAGAAGCTGAAGAATAAAATGAGGAATCAGCTGAGGAAGAAGCTGAAGAAGAAGCTGAGGTTGATTCTGAAGAAGAAAATGAGGAAGAAGCTGAGGAAGAAGCTGAGGTTGATTCTGAAGAAGAAAATGAGGAAGAAGCTGAGGTTGATTCTGAGGAAGAAAATGAGGAAGAAGCTGAGGTTGATTCTGAGGAAGAAAATGAGGAAGAAAATGAGGAAGAAGCTGTAGAAGAAAATGAGGAATCAGCTGAGGAAGAAGCTGAGGAAGAAGCTGAGGAAGAAAATGAGGAAGAAGCTGAAGGAGAAAATGAGGAAGAAGCTGAAGAAGAAGCTGAGGAAGAAAATTAGGAATCAGCTGAAGAAGAAGTTGAGGAAGAAGGTGAAGAAGAAGCTGAGATTGATTTTGAAGAAGAAAATGAGGAATCAGCTGAAGAAGAAAATGAGGAATCAGCTGAGGAAGAAGCTGAAGAAGAAAATGAGGAAGAAAATGAGGAAGAAGTTGAGGCTGATTCTGAAGGAGAAGCTGAGGAAGAATAAGGCTAATAAAACCAATCTGATGAATCCTAAGAAAACTAATAAGATCCTCCTGAAATTGTAGAATAGATCGGCCAAGATCAACCCTAAACCTCCGAAGCATCTGACATAATTTAATAAGAATAATAAGGCTCAGATAATTTAACAGGAGAAGAGGTGGAGGGATCTGAAGAATCACAATAAAATCAAGTAGACTAAGGAGCTTCCTAATCTGCTTAAAATCTCGCAGAGGCAGCCGTAGATTCAAGTGAAGACGCTGTCAGACTTGCATAGGAGGCTAACAATTTAGCAACCTAAGCCATGGATACTATCAACGCTTTAAATAATTTACAGGAGTAATAATAGGACTATCTTTTTAATCTTGCTATTTAAACTTGGGATTATTGTATATATCTTAAATATTCCCAGCCAATACCTCATCATACATACTAACAAATAATCATTAGCATAATGCCTGAGTAAAATCATCTTATAAGCCTCATCTAATATTTCATAATATTCCCACCTTCAAACACTTAACTCTACTATAAAGCACAACAAATTTCTCACTAAAAATCTAAGAAAATCCCTCAAATTTCCCTTTTCCCATCTTCAACTCTCTAAGTTTTTGACATATTTATTGGATGGCAAAGCGCACCAAGAAAGTCGGTATTATAGGAAAGTACGGAGTTCGTTATGGTGCTTCCGTTCGTAAAATGATTAAAAAAATCGAAATATAATAACACAGTAAATATGACTGTACTTTCTGTGGTAAAAAATCAGTTAAAAGACAAGTAGTAGGAATCTGGAAATGCAAAGCTTGCAAGCGATCCTTTGCAGGAGGGGCATGGACTCCAACTACTCAAAAATCAACCACTGCCAGAGCCAATATCCAACGTTTGAGGAGAATTAAGTTAGCAGCCGAGTAGTTTTAGATAATATGATAATTGGGGCTTAAGTTAGGGTTGTTTGGTAATAGTATTTAGAGTGTTATAATTGTAGTCTTATGGATTCATTGAAAGGGTTGGATTTTTTGGGGCATTATATTTTTGAATGCATATAGATTAATTGTTATATGAAGAAGTGTTACGGGAAGATTAATGTAGTTAGCTTTAGTAGAGGCAAATCGTTTAATTTGTATGCTAGTTATAATTTAATGTTACATTAACAAATTTTAAAGATAAATGAATAAGTTATGAGTATACTTAGCATAGAATTTGTAAGATAAAATACTTTTCAGTTAAGCTACAAGCAGATAAAGTTTATCCCCGAACAAAATGTATGAATGTGACTTTTATAAAATTATCATTAAAGGTATTAGGATTTATTTACAGCTCATTTTATAATATTTTAGCTTTAATAAAGCTTATTGAAGTGATTTAATTAGAAAAACAAGACACTTTAATTCCTCGTATAATGATCCAAGGCTAAAATATGAAATGTATAACAATCAACACTTTACTCATCACTCAATGAACAAACATCTAAAGCATAATATTTTAATTGATCTTCATATAAATCTATTTCTATTATAAATATGAAATTTTCCCTGATTGTGCTTTGCTTTCAGTTAGCATCATCTCAAATTTAGTGTGCTTACATCACTGACCACGAGGTCTAGTTGAATTCAGGTGATGTTTATCCTTGTGAGTTAGTGACAGCCTAAAAAGGAATATAACCTGAGCAATACCTGATCTAATATCTCTCCATAGATAAGTATTTGAGCGGTTACAAATATATTCAATAAGCATCTCATAATAACATCTTAGTTGACTTATATGGAACTTTTACCCCCAATGAGGATATTCTCAGCTTCATCAATACAAAAAGTGACTATGAAAGGGCGGTATGATCGATTTTAGACAAATTTGATTGGAAAGATCGCCTAGTGTTAATAAGTAATAAACAAATTGATAATATACAGGCTTCTTAATATATAAGGGATCGTTTAGACAATGAATTTTACTTCTCTTTCCCAGAAAACTCATTTGAAGGTAATACAGACAACATCATTTTCAAAATAGCAAAACCATTGGGACTCAAGTTCTTCGTATGCTTAGGAGACTAAAACCTTTGCTCAAATATTAATCATAGTTTCTTAGCTTTCAAATTGAATAAAAAAGGCATGGTATTAATAGCTATAGGCAATGGCTGCAGAGGATTAACTATAGAAGGGTCTCTTTGCCTAAGTTTTAAAGAAGAAAATCCTAATTTAGCCTAAAGTTCAGTTTACCTTTAAAGATTTAGAGTGGTGTAACAAATAGTTGAGGATATAGAGTTATCTTAATACTGCAAGACCAGTGATATCAGTTGCTTTAAATAAAAACTAAAAGAGGCATTAGATCAAGATGTTGTATAAAAGGACTTAATCATTTTTAACTTACAAGACAAAGAATGAAAAGTAGTTGGTGACTTTATCTAATAGCTCAATTTGTCTCAAGATTTAGTATTTGTAGGAGGGACGAAAGAAATACCAGATTCCTCTTAATTCGAAGTAGTATTTACAACTAACACTGATCCAAATGAGGTAGATGGGTCAGTTAATGGAGACATTGAGCGATATACTATGAGCTACGACCTTCTGGTTGAAGAATACAACAAAAGCTCAGAAATTCTTCCACATTATAAGCTCATCAGAAACGATATAAAAGGCTGTGGAGTAATTATTCCAGATTATGAGTAAACACTCCAATGCGTGCAAAACTTCAAAGGTAATTTCGGAGTTGCATGAATCCAATCTTGATTTATCTACTAAATACCGCTAATATTTGAAGCTTTGAAGGAGACGTAGTAGCAGGTGCTGCTAATAAGTAATATAAGTGCAACCACAGCATTTGAAGACCCCGAAGAATACCCTCTAACTGTCAGCGTATTTTAAACATTTAAGACAGCTACTGATATGTATTGCTAGGTTCTCAATAATCTAGACTGAAATATCATTACAATGTACTATGATAACTGGGTTATGGAGTACGGAGATTTAATGGTGTAATCTGCTGAGACATTTGGAGTTGATATAGAGAATCTAGAGCAAATGCCTTTAAACTGAGATAATGATCTAGAGTCTTTAGAAGAGTAAGGAGATTATATAGAATCAATTATGAACTCTAAGTCAAGAATTATTATCATTTTTTGCCTTTATGATAAATTTCATTTAGTTCCAGAAATTATTTATGAATATGCAAAAATTAGAGGGTTTATTATGATTCATGGACTGCCAACATGGGAAAAGATATATATTCCATCTCCTGAGAAAGATTATTTGAAGGAAATAACAAGTGGAGCATTAAGCTATGATATTGGAATGTACTTCAGAGATACAGGAGAGTATCTGGAGCAATTATTTCAACAAAAACTAGGAAGTGCCCATATACAAACATGCTAAGGGGCAGATCCTCTAATATTTCTTATAGAAAGCATCGATTATTGCATTAGAAGGGGATTTGATCATTATGATCCTTTAGTAATTAGGTTTGTTATGACTGGAATGAGAGTTAGAGGTTGTACTGGTATTTTGAAATTGAGTAAAAATAAAAATACAAGAGATTTAGATGCATTCTAGTTTTATAGTAATATGTGGGAAGATGATACCTATATTAAAAGATTTTATTTTGAATTTAACCCTGATTCATCTATTAAATTGACTTATAATGAAAATTTTACTCATGTTTGGCCAGATGGAACTACAGGGAAAGTTCCAGCTATAAGGACTTTTACTCATGATTGTTATTACGAGGATAAAGGTAGCTTTTCTATTGGATAAACTCTATCATTTTGCATGACTGCATCATTAACTATAGTATTTATTTTCTTTGTATTTCTTGCATATAGAAAAAGGGAAAATTATGCTATTCCTCATATTGATAACTAACTTTTTGTATGTTGGTAAGATTTACTTATTTTAGCAGGATTTATAATTGATCCAATAATATTCATTTCCTATGGATTTGATATTAGTTTTATTTATTTGCCTGCTTAATAATTAATATACTTGATAACACTTTACCTGTTTAAACTAGATAATTCAATTTATGTAGAACAGGGATGGGTAGTGGGAATTTGCTGCTCATTAATTATTATATTTTGCATAGTAACTTATAGTGCAAGATAGCATCATCAAAGATATTCTATAAGGCTGTACTATGTATTCAGAATAGGAGAAACTTTAATTCCTCTTTTTAGTAAGTTTCTATTCATTCCGATTATTATATTGTTATCACAGCACTTTGTTTGCTTTTAAGGAGAAGAAGAATGGAAATTTAATTGGTATTGGAATTGTGATATACCCTGCTATGATTAGAATCATATTATTATAGTAATTATAAGCATTGTTTTTCTTATAGTTTTTGGATTCTTATCAGTACTTAACACAATATTCTGGACTAGTTATAATATCTATATGCACTAGGTTTAATTCTCTATAAAATCCTTATTCATTCAGATTACTATAAAGCTTTTATTTGTCATGAGTACTTATATAGCTATATTTAGTAAAGTCTACTAAGAAATAGTCAGCTGTATAGTTTTGTTAGTAAACTTTCTACTGATTTATAAGTACGGACGAATGAATGATACAGCTTTTTAAAGATATTGGATTTTATCCTCCTTATTCCCAATAGGTATTGCTGCATACTTATTAACTTTAAAAAGAGTATTTGACATAAGTCTAACGTATATTGATTTACTATTTGGCTTAAGTTATGTGCTAGTGTTTTTAGGGTTGGTATATTACAGTAGTAAAAAGGTTAGCTCAAGAATTACTATGCCAAAAAGAATAAGCGTAGAAGTTCTAATAAAGTTTGTTTTTAATCAAAGGTCAATTGATGTGTTTTACAGTGAGCGTACTGAATATAATTCTGTACTAAACATTTTAAGAGCAAATTCTATGGAGTTTTATAAAAGACAACAATAGTTTATAATCAGTTTTTGGTATAAATCAGTAACTTTATTTAATAATCTTAAGAATAAAGCAGTTATTATTGCTATAAACCTAAATTATAGTATAAAACTTGATATTTCCCTTTATATATCATTTCTAGCATATATTGATAAGTAAATGCTAGCCTTACTAGATAATATAAACGTTTTATATCACTCTTGGAATATCTTATAAAATTTCTTTATGTTTGCTGCACCAATTTCTTAAAAACTAATAAAAATGCTACTTTTATTACATCTAGCCCTTAGTTAAAATTTACTGTTTGTAGTAGAAGTTGCAAGACACGGAGCCCGTGGACCTGAAGAAATATACCAATTTAACTAGGATCACTGAAACTCCGACTAAATATACGAACTAACTCCGAATGGCTACAGATAGCATTTTCTAATAGGGTAAGAACTTAGAAGAAGATACATAGAAACTAGGCATTTACTCTCATAAGAATTCGATAAATCAGAACTTAAAGCCTATTCTACAATATCTGCTAGAACAATCGATAGTATTGAAAGTTAATTACGAGGATTATACCCCAAACAGTCTAGAAAGGTAAATTCTGTAATAAACAGTTCCCCTCCAATTCAAATTCACAATATAGATCAAATACAGTCTTAACTAGGTGAGAGTATGCTATTAGATGACGTAAACATAGTCCCTATAAATTCAGACAGAGATAATAAGCATGATTTCGGCCGACATAAACCCGAGAACTGTTAAATAATAGAAAATATTAATGAAGAGCTAAAGAATAGCCAGGAATATAGAAACAGAGAGTAATTTTGGCAATCTAATCTATTTCCATACCTAAGCGCAATATCAGGTAAAGATATTGATTCTATTCCAGAGGCATCAGCCCTAGCTGGATCTTTAATCTGTGATTAATAAGAGGATTATGGATTGCCTTAATAATTATCGTAGGCTATGTTTGATTAACTGATTGATTTACGACTGTTTTACCATACCTATATTCCGTTTCATGATGGCAGGGCTAGAGTTGCTATGTGTAGTGAGTTTTTCAGTGATTTGTTAAAAAACATGCAGTAAGCCTTAGATGGAGGAAGACTGAAATTCATTATTTACTCAGGACATGATTCTACACTAATTGGATTCCTTTCTTGTCTAAATTACAACATACAAGAAATGCCTGAATTTGCTTCTACTTTGATTTTTGAGCTATATGATAACTAACAGGTAAACATCTCTTACAACGACAATATCATAGGCCTATAAAACTCTAATGACCCAGTGCAATTTGACGCGTTTAAAGCATATTTGTCAACTTACATAGTAGAAGATATAGATAGATTTTGTAGTAATTAATAACATGCAGAATATATCAGTGCACGATGGAAGTTAATAAAAGCCTGTGAATCACGCCCGATTCGTATGTGTTTCAGATACACATTGCAGACATAACTTTGAAATACCAAATGGAGACGTTCTCCTTCATGCAGGAGATTTTTCAAATTGTGGAGAACCGTGTGATATCGAAAAATTTAATTATTACCTCGCCTCACTACCGTTTTAACACAAAATAGTTATAGCTGGAAACCATGAACTATCATTTGACATAAAAAACCAAGAAAAAGTAAGAAGGAACTTTCCTTTGATGGATAGTATTGATATAGTCCGGACCAGAGCAATGCTCACTAACTGTATTTACTTAGAGGATTCTGGGTGCTAAATTTTTGGGTATAAAATATGAGGAAGTCCATGGTAGCCTGAGTTTCTTGACTGGGCTTTTAACTTAGAAAGAGGGAAATCTTTAGCTGAGAAATGATCATTAATTCCAGAGAATACAGACATTTTAATTACACATGGACCTCCATATGGATTTTGTGATAAAATTAGAACTGGGCAATCTGTGGGATGTGAAGATCTATTGAATACTGTTAGGTATATTAAGCCAAAAATTCATCTATTCGGACATGTGCATGAGGGGTATGGTGTAGATAGAAATGATAACACTGTTTTTATTAATGCATCCATATGCACGTCACGATATAGATCGGAAAATAAACCAATTGTATTTGATCTTCCAGTATAAAGTAGTAATTAGATTTAGTTTAATCAGTATATTTTACAGGAATTTTAAGTTTAAAGCGTTTGCATATTTAATATAATAAAGAATGGAAGATCTATATAAAAACAGTTAATAAGTAGCATAGTAAAATCAAGCTATGATATAATCACAATTGTTTCTATCAGTTAATGATTAGATTTAATTAACAAATACTGATAATAATTGTACAAATCAATTACTTATGAAAAAAATGTAAAAACTTCACCAGCTGAAATCATTAAACAATAGTGGAAATTTTGTCAATTATATTTAAGATTCAAGTTACATTGATAACTTAAAAAAATCTAACAAAAAGTATCAATAAACTCTAAGAAAAGTAAGTCTATTTTTTGATTTTCTAGAAAACAAAGTTGATTCATTTTTTGATAATTAATATACTGAAGAAACTACTAAAATTGAGCATTAAAAAGGTATTAAATAAGATTCAGACTGAAAATAACAATTAAAAGAATTTGATAATAAATTTGATAAACAATAGAATAACATAAAAAGCCAATTAAATGACTTTTAGTAGCTTTTTCATCATTATATTTCTTAAGTTGGAAATCTAAAAAATGAGCTTGCTACAGCTAAAATTTAAGCCTAATCTAGAGAAACTGCTTACTAATAGTAAATAGAATAAATGTAATGATAAATTCATTATTTCAGGGATAATTATGTTCATAAAGAGAATAAGGTTTTCCTTTTAGATAAAGATGACGACGAATAAAATGATTATTCATAAAGTAACAGTTAATTCAGTACTCATTAAACAATTGATGATTAAAACTGCTGTTAAATCCTTTCACATGATTAGTAAATAGAATACGAGTTCATTTTAAAGCAAATCTAAAACATAGTTCATTCAGTTGGTAGAAACAAAATGAATGATTAAGCTAAAGCGCTATAGACTTAGTATTATTAATAACTTAGAAATAGTGAGATTTGAAATCAAAACTACAAAATTGTTATGTAGGTATAAAGAATAGTTAATAAATTTAATATACTTTATATGGAGTCTCAAAAATCACATAAAAGTTATACTTAAATAAGTTAAACATACTCCGGAATTAATGATTTAAAAATAAGTCAAAGTAGCAGAGTAAATTAAAGCATACAACGAATCAAATCAAAAATGACCAATATACACTAGACCTCTACTAAATCTCAAAAGTATTCAATGATGTATAAGAGACGAATAAGTGCAAAACGATGAGTATTAATTTATGTTAATTACTAATACATTAATAAAATTTCACTAATCTATAAAGTGCATTACAATATATATTTAAGTACACTATTATAAAATCAACATGTTGAATATAATTTTACCATTACTTTATTAAATATGCTTACCTTTCTTTGCATATCTTTCCTTATCCTAAACCTACAAGCTTTAGATTTCATCGACCTTGATTTTACCTAGCAATGCCAACAATAACTAACTTACTCATCAACTAACATAGGTACATTAGGAAGCTCTACTTCCCCAGAGGCTTAAGACCCAACTTGCATGCCAGATGGAGTATACTTTAAATCTGATGATTTTATAAGCCTTGATCTCCTTGGGTTTAAGGATGGAACTCTTTTTACTAATTTCTGGATTTATACCACATCTCCAGGAATTATTTATACAATTTACAACCCTGATGCCAGTATTGCATTATAGGTACTAATTGACTCGTCCTAAAGACTTTAATTCAAAATAAAAAGTGATAATAATGGAGAACTATAAGGCAATTCAAGCCCTTACTCTATTCCATTAAATAAATGAGTATCAATATCATTTTAGATTACTTAAATCTTAAGCTTATCTATCAATTATTAGATTGGAGGTATGGGATCTGGCATAGCTGTTACTTAATTCGGTTCAGATTGAGATGTAGACTATATAAATTCAACATTTAGACTTGGAGAGGGATTTGAAGGAGGACTAAGATCTTTTTACTCGAGTGATGATTTAATAAGTACCAAAAGCTTTACTACTGTTTGTAATTGCAGCGGAATTGCTTGCTTAACTGGAGAATGCACTACAGCGGTTAATTCATTAAGTTGTCCGCAAAACTCAGCAGATAGTAGTAATAATTGCCTAGAATCCCCTAATGAGTGTCCTATAAATTGCACTACTTGTTCGGATAGTAGCACTTGCACATAGTGCAATGATCTATATTATGTTTAGCCTGATAATAGTTGTAATTGATAATGCCCGGATAGTTATTATACAGATAGTTCCTCTGTACTGAGGTGTAGCAGTTGTGTAGATAATTGTAAGCAGTGTCAAAATGGAACTTAATGTGAGGATTGTGATGATTCATACTTTTTAAATGAATCTGATAATTTGTGCGTCGCTGTATGTGGAACTGGCACTTTTAGTGATAATTCAACCAGTGTTTAAAAATGCTTGAATTGTATTAGTAATTGTGATTAATGTACTAATCAAACAAGCTGTTAAACTTGCTCAAATACTTATTACCTTCAACTAGATAATACATGTGCATAAAATTGTCCAGATAATTACTATAAAAACGATATTGTGCCAGCGTAATGCTCATAGTGCATATCTAATTGCAAATAATGCTCAAATAATAGTTAATGTGAAGATTGCTCTGATGATTTCTTTTTAGATGTAAGTAACAATACATGTATTGCATCATGTGGAACTGGAACATATCAGGATACATCTACTTCGATTCAAAAGTGTTCTAATTGCCCTACTAATTGTGATGCTTGTACTAATGGATTAAATTGTATTAACTGTAAGTCACCTTATGTTTTATAGCCGGATAACACATGTTCGAGTACTTGTCCAGTTTAATATTATATTAATGGAGCTGTCTGTAGTAATTGTATAGCTAATTGTGATACATGTACTGATAATACGGCGTGCATACATTGTACAAACACATACTTTTTATAAACAGATAATACTTGTAATACAACATGTCCTACAGGAACTTTCAAGGATTCATCCCTAGCCCATCCAGCTTGCAGTAGTTGTATATCTAATTGTGATACATGTACTGATAATGCGGCATGCATACATTGTACAAACACATACTTTTTATAAACAGATAATACATGCAGTACAACATGTCCAACA
>CAKKTI010000254.1:20304-31206 GCA_920105805.1 Condylostoma magnum
TGCAGTACAACATGTCCAACAGGAACATTCAAGGATTCATCACTTACTCATCCAGCTTGTAGTAGTTGTATATCTAATTGTGATACATGTACTGATAATACGGCATGCATACACTGCACAAATACATACTATTTATAAACAGATAATACATGCAGTACAACATGCCCTACAGGAATGTTCAAGGATTCATCACTTACTCATCCAGCTTGTAGTAGTTGTATATCTAATTGTGATACATGCAATGATAATACAGTGTGTATACATTGTGCAAATACATACTATTTATAAACAGATAATACTTGTAGTACAACATGCCCTACAGGAATGTTCAAGGATTCATCACTTACTCATCCAGCTTGTAATAATTGCATTTCTAATTGTGATGTATGTACTAATAATACGGCATGCATACATTGTACAAATACATACTATTTATAGCCAGATAATACTTGCAGTATAACATGCCCTACAGGAACATTTAAAGATTCATCCTTTACTCATCCAGCTTGTAATAATTGCATTTCTAATTGTGATACATGTACTAATAATACGGCATGTATACATTGTACAAATACATACTTTTTATAACCAGACAACACTTGCAATACAACATGCCCTACAGGAATGTTCAAAGATTCATCACTTACTCATCCAGCTTGTAATAATTGCATATCTAATTGTGATGTATGTACTGATAATACTGCGTGTATACATTGTGCAAATACATACTTTTTATAAACAGATAATACTTGCAATACAACATGCCCTACAGGAATGTTCAAGGATTCATCCCTAACCCATCCAGCTTGTAATAATTGCATATCTAATTGTGATATATGTACTAATAATACAGCATGCATACATTGTGCAAATACATACTTTTTATAACCAGACAACACTTGCAATACAACATGCCCCTTTGAAACCTTTGCTGACTCCTCTTTAGCTATTCCTGCTTGTAATAACTGCCCTTAAAATTGTGAAATTTGTCCTAATCAATCCTTCTGTACTTAATGCAGTCCTGGGTATATTCCTAATTAAACCAACATAAGCTGTAGTAATTATTGCCCAGACAACTAATATGAAGACACCTCAACGAACCCTCTAACATGTAGATCGTGCCATGATTCCTGTAAAACATGTACAGGCCCATAGGAAACAGAGTGTATAACTTGTACAGATGTAAATGCTTAAGTTGACACAATCCCGGGCTAATGTAGCTGCAAGTCTACATTCACTGAAATTTCTTCTACTTGCTAATGTCCTTAAAACAGTTTCCTAAACCAATCGATTTGTGAATGCAGTGCTGGGTATATAGACATAAATACAAATACAGATGAAATAGAATGCGTGATTCAATGCAATTAAGCTTAATGAAGAGATTTAAACGATAATTCTTGTTAAAATTGCTAGTAGCCTTGCTCAATATGCATAGACTCCATAATTGGCTAACAGTGCTAAAGTTGTATTTCTGATAGAATGACTTTAACGCAGAATAATGAATGCACCTGCCCTTAAAACTCTACAAATATTGGATATTCTTGTCTTTGTGATGAAGGATTTTATTATGATTCGAAACAATGTAAAAGATGTGATTATGAAAACGCATAGATTGTACAAGATTAATGCTAATGCAATGCTCCTTTTGTTAATACAGGGGGAAATGACATACAATGCTAATGCCCTGAAAATTCAACATAAACAGAGTAAGACTGTATATGTAATTATGGTTATTATGATACCACATCTGACATACAAGTAAGCTGTTAATAATGCCCTGATTACTGTATTGATGAATGTAGTTTATACTAAAATGAATTAGTATGTAAATGCCCGTATACATTTGATTTAAGTACAAAGGAATGTGCTTTATAATGTGATCAGAATTAATGATAAAACACTGAAATTTAAGCTTGTTTTGATTGTTAACTACCATGCCAACAATGCTTAGATGGAACAAGTTTTAATTGTGGTAGTTGCATCTCTGATAAAATGAAAATTCTAAATGGATAATGTGTTTGTAATTATCCCTATGAAATGAATAACAATTATGAGTGTGTATGCCCTAATTAAACAATTGATAATGGATAATAATGCATATGCGAATAAGGATAGTATTTAGAAGATCTTGAGAATTCAGTATAATGTAAAAGTTGTCCGAACAATTGCTTAGAATGCTAGAAAACTGATTCCTTAGTTATATGCAGCTAATGTGATAATGATTTTATACTAGATAACAATAATTGTATTAGGAAGTAAATTAGCATACAAATTAGAGATATTGAAAATAATGTGATTATAATTGATATACAAAATGCTTGGTTTGAAATAGAAGAATCGTTATTAGTAGTTACTATAAATGGAGACAAACTAACAGAGATTAAAGTAATCAAATCTGATGACTCTTCCTATAAGATTTAAACAGACTAAAGTGAAATTTTAGGCAAAATAGAAATATGATTACACTCCCCGTAAAAAGATCAACAAGCTTCGGATACTACAGAAATTTAAAACGACGAAGATGATGAAGCAGTTCAAGAACTAGCATAAAATACAGAGACTACAGTGCAGATTAGTATTGCAAGTGGCATAATCTCAGGATTAATTAGTGGAAATCTACTGGCTGTCTGAACACTAATTAATACTATACAAATACTAGCCTTTATACCCATGACTAATGTTGTCCTGACTGTCCAACTTAACCAATTTTTTGCCTCAGTATTACAGTACAGCCTTATTCCTAACTTTTTCACAGTTTTGATTGAGCCAGAAGGAGAACCTAGAAATGAATTAAGCTTAAGAAACGGATATGCTACGAATCAATATCTTTTAAACTGCGGAAACTTGTGAACTATTCTTATAGGCCAAACTCTGCTATTCCCTGTATATTTTCTTTTAAGCAAAATAAAATGCAAGTGAGTTTAAAAGTATTTCACCAATACATGCAAAAGTTATAAGTGGAATTTTTATTTAAGGTTTTGAATTGAAGGATATATTGAAATTGGAGTTGCTAGTATTCTGTAAATGCACTCTTTTTATTTTGATTACTCAGATAATATTATTAATAATGTATCAGCTCTGTTTTCAATAGTCTTAATAGTTCTAACTCCTTTATGTTTGTGATTACTTTATGCTAAAACCTTTTAGAATGCTAGAAAAACTAAGGAAAGGGATGAGGAACTGTTCGATTAATTCAGTTCTCTTTATAGTGAATTCAAATTAACTGATAAAAAGTATATTTTATTTTTTTACTATTGATTTATTATCAGAAGATCTTATTATATGGTAAATCAACTATTTTTTATTGATTATCCCTACTTATAATGTATTGGAAATGTTATTCATTCTTTGATCAATTGGATTTTACTATGCTACTATTAACCTTATACACAAAGAGTAATGAATATAGTCTAGATTTTTTGTGAGTTATTAGTTGTTATCATTTTTATACTAGTGTGTTTTTACCTTGAACCATTAGGAGATGAAGCATCTTAGTTATACCAAGAAATTATTTTAATTATTGTACTTGTATTATTGGCCATACAGATTTTATACATGCTTACAGATCTTGTGATTAATCTAATACAAAAAATTAGAAAGTGAAAGAGAAAAAGACAGTCTAAAGTTAAAACGGAGTAAAAGAATGCTGATATCACATCAGCCCCAAATAGAGAGTATTAAAAAGTACAAAATATTGGTAAAACTTCTAGAGGATAACTAATTTCTGATTCTAACAAATTGAATGCAATATAGTATGAAGAAATAAAGCCAATTAATTTAAGCGAATTCCCAATAGAGAGAAATGAATCTAGACCTAATAATGAAGATTAGTGTTATATCGATTATCACGATTTCTCAGATATGTTATTTGAAAGAGTATAATCTAGAAATGTGAATGAAAGTACAGAACAAATAGATGACTCATGGCTTATAGTTAATCAACCTGTAAGCTTTACAAAATGATTTAGTGATTAATTATTGTTTTAATTAACCCTTATTTTCAATTTAGACTCAAATATATAAAAACTTAACCCATACAACAAAAGACTTACATAAGCATACTAATATTATCCCTAATAAACTCTCCGTGATTCCAGAATCCCTCTTGCACCGATTCCCCATCTATCATAGTTCCAAGCCCATGCTATTTATCCTTTTCTCACAACCCTTCATACCTCCTATCTTTACTCCATTAATAAACACCATAGCCTTCCTTTTAATTATTAACAAATTATCCATCATAGAATCTTCCATCTGGCCATACAAATTTCCCCTTTCCGTGCATTTATCCTAGTTTTCACTCCCCAGTATAAGATTTTCCATTACTCCATCAATACCTTCCAAACCCATCGATCATATTCTACGAAAACTGCCCTTAATAACTACTACCATTCTATCATTTAAAGCTTCCATTCCCAGTCTTTACTCCTTATTAAAACTCTCCAGAATAATTAGACCCATCACTCCATCTTTCAACACCGTTTCCCGTTTAAAGCCCATTTTCCCAATCACCTTGATATATACATCCTATGCTAAATTAAGCTAAGGTACCATTATTATGCATGAGTCCTTGATTCCACTATCCTTCATAATAATCCCCATTCTCATATATAAACCTTCCATATCCATTCTACTTTCCTCTGCTTAAGTATCCTTAGTACATTGAGCCATCAGAAAACACTACCATCCCTCTTCCATGAGGCAAATTATTATACCATTCCCCTAAATACTAACTTTCATCCAAAAACTTAACTCATTCATCATGAAAGATAAACTTTTCTTATAACTAACTTAGTACTAATGGCTCTAATTTCTAATAAGTTTTAAGACACATCTCACTAAGTTTACTTAAATCAATTTATTAAAAGATATTAACAAATTAGTCAGGTTAGTGTGGTGTAGGCTACGGAGTTTTATGCCTTTCAGTATTTCTTCTTTCAATTTGAACCCCAGAATGAATTTATACATCAGTGCAGCAACTGCTTCCCATAAAAAATGAAATAAGTAGCACCAACAACCAACACCTAAGAATCAGCCTATTTAATAACATCATTTGAGGAATAAAGCTAATAACCCTCTGAGGAAGCACAGCTACAAGACCACCAACAGTTTGCTTCTAACTACACTGCACCCCAAAAATGCATAATTCGTAGTTCTAATGCGTGGAGGATAAGATGAGATTTAACAGTTATACTTCTAGCGCTATATAACTCCGTCTCTATTCCAATTACTGTAGCGTTTAATTTCGAGGAGGATAATGAGGGCTTTATTGCTTGGGAATATTTCGTAGATCTCCTATTTGCACTTGATATTTTCATTAACTTTAGATGCACTTTTATTAATGCAGAAGGGGAAGAAATATTTGATCCATAGGCAATTGCTAAGAATTATGTCATATCTGGAAGGTTTTTCATCGATCTTTTTGCTTCTATTCCCTTTGAGCTTATTCCATTGATACTCAACATGGAGGCTGATAAAAATTTCAAGCTTTTTTAAGTATTGAAGATGATTAGACTGCTACGTCTGAGAAGAATTATAACTTATTTGAAGTTTTAAACAGATTTTAAGCTATGACTTAAGATTTTTATAATAATATTCAATTTGTTCCTATTTGTACATATAGTTGCTTGTTTCTGGCATATGATAGTAATGGTTGAGGAAGAGTGACACCCTCCTAAGGACACTGGAAGAGAAACAGACTTCTATGATAATGATAAAAACACGTTGAAATATACCATTGCGTTGTATTATGCTACTTTGTTACTACTAGGAGCTGATATATTGCCATATGATAAAACTTAAACTGCATATGCTTGTGTTGTTTTGATTATCGGAGCTATTGTAACAGCGGCTCTTTTCGGGCATATGACCGTTTTAGTGTAAGGATTAAATAAAAAGACAGATAAGTTTCATAAAAAGTTAGATGTGGCTAATTAAGCAATGAATAGTATATAATTACCCAATGAAATCTAAAATTAAGTTGCGGAGTATATAACCTATACGTATAATAATAGAGATCATTAGTAAGAGTTAAACAAGTTCTTTGATATGATATCCCCAAGCTTAAAATATAAAGTAACTGTTCATTTATACAGAAAGGTCTTATGTAAAAATCCTATATTAAAGGGAAATCCTGAATTAATTGAGTTTATTATCCATAAATTAGAAACAAAGCTGACCTAACCAGAGTAAAAACTTATGAAAATGGGAGAAAAAGGGAATTTTATGTATTTTATTGCTAGAGGTGAAGTAGAGGTGTATGCACTTGGCCAATAATCAGATGAGCAGTATTAAAGTTAGTTAAAAGCTGGAGAGTTTTTCGGAGAAATTGCCTTATTAATTGGCTGCAAAAGAACTATGACAGTAGTAAGCAAAAATTACTGTACTTTAGCCAAATTAGACTAGTAGAATTTTTAAGATATGATACAGCGATTTCCCGGGGCAAAGTCAAACTTATAAACTAAAATTTATGAGTATAATGACAGCTACCACTAACATTTAATTCAATTCCTAAAGCTGATTCCTTATTTTTTCAATCTATCTTAAGGTGACTTATAACATATAGCCTTCCAACTAAAATAATAAAGAATTGAAAATGAAATAAAGCTAGTAAAAAGAGGTTAAATTCCTTAACAAATAATTATCAGTTTTTAAGGCCAATTGCAACTAGTTATTGAAAGGCCGAATTAAGAAAGTTTTGCATATAAAAACTTGTTTTCAGGGAGTGCTACCTTCTTTTACTCAATCTTTTAAAAGGTTCCAATACAACATTCTTTAATAGGATGCAAAAACTCTACTATTTTAACACTGAGTACTAAAGTTATTTTAGAGTCAGCAAAAAATATACCAGTTTTGGCATAGAATCTAGCAAAAGTATAAAAAAGAATTCAAACTGAAGTTTTACCCTCTTATAATGATTTTGTTGACCCTGCGTATGTTTAAACACCTCTTACTACTTTTAGATACTTTATCATCAGGTATATGAAGGGTAAGTAAATTGAACGATATTTTACTATGAGTGATAGAATGGGAAACTTGCTTAATGTTATTAAAGAATATGTTGACTAAAACAGTAACAAGTAATCTGAAAATGAGGAAGATGAGTACAAGTAACAGCTCAAGTCTATATTATCAGCTACTAATGACCTTGTAGCTAAAATTGATTTGTTAGTTTCAAGTCACAGAACATTGCCTAGAAATATTTGAGGAGTTAGTTAAAATTTATATGAGGATTTATTAGTTTTATACAGAATATGTATGTTTTCATGGTATTTAATAATGTATAAGTTCTCATATAAACTCATTAATAAGCGAATAATCTAATATGTCTGACTGACACTCATAACTGATGATACTAGGTTAAGAAGAATCATAAGCCTAAGAGTCTAATAATACTAACTGAGTAAACAACAAACAAATTAACTTGGAAAACCTAGTACAGAAGTAATTCGATATAATAGAGAAATCATCATAGTTAGATGAATACTACGATTCTATTTAATCCCTTGACTTTATAAAAGCTTTGAATATTATTGACCAAGGCGAGGTAGATATGAATTAATTTGATTAGCAAGGAAACACGATTTACCATACAATTATATCTAAATTCAATTAAGACATACTGATTTAAGCATTTGATTAATTTTAGGCTCCATTAGAAATATGTAATAAGTAAAATTGAACATTGCTATAATAAGCAGTCACAGTGGGAAATATACAAGCAGTGAAGTTTCTATTAGATAAAGGAGCTGATATTGAACATAAGGACTTTAAAGGGATGACACCCCTTTTACTAAGTATATAATATAACTAAATATCCATATTTCTTGCCTTGATATACAGAGGTGCGGATATTACAATAAAGGACAAATAAGGTAGATCTGCTGTACATTGAGCGGCTTAAATGAATAATTTAAAATGCTTACAAATTCTTAGATGCTATTAATTAGATTTTACAGCTTAAGATAATGAATAATTCTCACCACTGCATTATTCTATCATATATAACGGATTTTAATCCTCTAGATACTTATTCGCATTACCAGAATACATTGAAAATAGTACAAATTTTTAACTGTTTGCTAATATCAAACAACGTTATGCAACAGAGAAGGAATTAAATACCTAAAAGGATGACAACTTAAAATACTATGCAATCTATGCTATTTTTCTATATACAATTTACATCACTAAGCTTTTACAGTATTCAGCTCACTGGTATTTCACATCACTTACATTTAATCTATGCGCAATTTTATGGATTCCACTAGTACTTTATCTGAAATTTTTAAAACCAAAGGTCTATATACCTAGAAACGGTGATAATCTACACGAAGAATTTTTGGATAAATTTGGAGAACTTTTTGAGAATGAAAACTGGGATGATATGGATTCATCATAACAAATCTGCTACTAATGTTGAATTTACTAGTAGAATGGCACTAAGCACAGCTTTTAACTAGGAAAATGCGTAAAGGAGTATGATCACTTTAACGACTATTTAAACATTTGCATAACAAAATCTTCAAGAAAATCGTACTTTTTACTTCTATCAATACAGTTTTGGGGAATACTGTCATTTCTAAGTTTAACTTAAGCCTATTTTGACAATTTCATATCGAATTACAGCTCTAATTATGAGTACTTTAACATGTTAATAGCTACAGTGCTTTAAAACCTAGGAGTGATAACTTTACTATCATTAGTTAATCTTTTAATCCTGTGAACTACCTTCTGACTGTGAATCCTTTAAATTTACTCAATTAGTAAATCTGAGTCAACTTATGAATCAATATACAGACATAGACAAAAGCACTTATTTAAGCTATTTCGTAACAAATCGACCAATAATTTCTTATACAGATACAAAAACCCAAAAGACAGAGGTATTATAGCCAACTGGACAAGTTTTATTTTAAATTAGTAAAATGGACCGCTAAATAAGAAGACAGAGATAAGAGAAGTCAACAGTAGGAGAAATTCTCAGTGCACCTAAACGAGCTACAAACACAGACTATAATAAATAAAACCGTGAAAAATTAAGAAAACAGCAGTAAGAAAATCGCAACCGGGTAGATAATTAACCTCAGTCGAAAGAGCCTTTCAAACTTAAAAGATTCTAAAACATTCCTTCTACAATGACGTAGCAAAGCTAAAGATCCCAACCCACGCAGTCTGTAAACGAGCCAAAAATTGTACAATATGATCCCGAAGATGAAGGACAGTCTTAAAAAAGTCAAAAATAAGATAAAAAAGCAGGTCATGCCTAATAACTAAACCCTAATTATGGAAAAGTTCCAAATTATCTGTAAGAGTTTAACCATAAAAGGGAGGAGGATGAGTATTAGAGGTAAATTGATGCTTAAAATGCAAATCTACCTGAAGGAATGCGCATTATGCCAGAGTCGGAGAGATTGGAAACTCTAGAAATGCTGGAAAAGAGTAAGTAAGATGTACTCACAGCTATTAACAGGCTTCCGATTGCAAGTAATACTTTAACAGTATAAAGAAGAATGCAGGATTATGAAAAGCAACTGTAGGATATCGAGTCAGCTATAAGGACTTTTTCTTACAAACAAGTAATAGTTAGAAGGTAGTAAATGGAGGTTTTGATGAAAAATGTACCCATGGGTGTAAAAAGGGCTTTGCAGATGATAAAGGTTAATGTGAACTATAATCTAAGGATAACAGAGTTTTAAGGAATGGGATAGGGAATACAGGCCTTAGAGAGTATTCCTAAGGAAAAAGTAATAATGACTATTGATGATTATATATCCGGGGATTCTTTAAAGTAAATTCTTAAAGGAAGGCAGATTTCTTTTGATGATATACTGAAATATGTGAGTGGTTTGAATCCCTAGTCTGATTAGTTGCTGTAAAGACTAAGAATCGGTATGCAGACTTAAATTTTACTACGGCAAAGATAGCATCCTCTGTATCCTTATGTTGACAGTCTCCCTACTTAAAATCTACCATTGCCTTTTTTCTGGAAATCATAAAAATCTACTTTTAGTTTACATATGAGGAAAACTATTTCAGAGGAATTTTAGACCTTGAATAATTGTTTTTAAAAGATATTTGAGTTATAATCAAATTCCAACAATATTTCATTTGAAGAGTTTATATGAGGATATGCTATGTCTTTAAGTCGTACATTTGAGTGTGATGATGTGCTGTATTTGTGTCCTATTGCAGATTATATAAATCACAGTAACGAGGGAAATGTTAGAATAGATTTGATAGATGGGAAAGTTGTTGTGAAGAGTACACAAGATATAGCGCTTAAGGACTAATTGGTAAGAAACTACGGGCCATATGACTAATACCAGTATATAATGAGGTACGGGTTTATACCTTATGACAATCCCAAGAACAGAGTAAGCATAGATCCTTCGCTTATTATCCAAAGCTGGGAGTTCTAAAATCTCTCTTAATCCTCAGACGATTCCGTAGTTGATCTGCCTGATAACAAAGAACAACTAAACATGATATAAATCAAGAAAAAGCTGTTTAAAAAGTGAAATGTAAGCCTCAATCTCTCCTATCTATACGGCATGAAGAAAGCATAGGAGTTAGAGACTTTCAGTAGAATTTACTTCTTAACCCAAAAGGATATAAAGGAATCAGGTATAAACTCCTTACAGCAACTACTAGACCTAAACTTCCAATACCCCCTTACTCCCAACAACGAACGCGCATCAATGTGATTCAACTTCTCTATATCCGACACCTACCACAAACTAATGAACAACGAGCAAGAAGGTGAAATGAAAGTAGGAAGAGACCTTGAGAAACTTGAGCGGAAAATCCTAGACAACTCACTAGAATACTACGCAGCTAGACTAGTATAGCACCATTTCCTATAAAAATGGATTTAAACAGTGGATACAACAGTAAAACTCT
>CAKKTI010000255.1:2929-22080 GCA_920105805.1 Condylostoma magnum
CCAGTTAATAAGCAAAAAATAAGCGAGGATATTCAAAATAAAAACATAGAAAAGCCAGTTTTAATGAAAGAATCTACAAAAATGCTATTGAAAAGATTTTCCAAATAAATCTTAAAAGCAGATGCATAATCCTCCTGTATAAGCTCTGAAGAAGACATGGAAGAACTGTAAGTTAATGAAATAATAGATATTCCTTTAGGAATTGAAGGGAAGATTAACTCAAGAGTCACAAACTCTGACTAAGATAAAAGTAATAATGTTAAAAACGAGTCAATTTCTTTTACTATAAGCCCTGAGTCCTCATAAGATTAAATATAATAAGATGTGGATATCAAGCAGAATCTAAGCAATTCCTTTTTCCGAGCTTTCAAAAAAAGCAAGTTAAGTGAATAGAACAATATTCTTATGCAGAAAAAATAAAGCTATGATGCTAGCAATACAAAATCAACTTAAGATAACTCAGTACCAGTTCCTAAATTTGCTAGTAAGCTTTCTTTTAAAAGCAATAGCAGTGATGGAACTTAAAATAATGTATAGTAATAATAGAAAAGGCCATTTCTAGAACTAATAAGCTCTAAGCAATAACTACATTTACTATACTCCCGAAAACACTAGCATAGTAGAAAAGGATCAAAGGCAGTAGACTACGAATCAGACAACTCAGAAGAAGATGAAGATGTAAAACCATAGTAAATAATTATAAATGGGTGCCAAATATTCCAAAAACAAAGCAAAAAAAGATTACTTTAAAATGCTATAAAAACAAAAGCGAGATTACTTTAAAACAAAAGAATAAGTTATAAACTCAGTAGATTACAAGGTAAGTTGCAATTAGAATTGAAAACACATCTTGTTGCATGAAATATAGGCCTCACATAACAAGCTTCCTGATTGCCATTGACACAAGGCCTTAATTTAGCTATTAACCGACTGGAATACAATAAACGACCACAAATGGAGGTCAAATGTCCTATGATTTGACTACTTATAAAACTATAAGCTGCGTAATTAACCAGAGGATGTGATGACCCCCAGCAGAGCCGAGTTAAGAATTCCTATAGAACAAACAAGAGATGATTTCAGGGCTAGATCCCTCATAGATTTCCTTAGAAGTCATCTAAGTAACCCTAAAACACACTTTGTAGCTGCTATGATTGACACCTTTACTAATGAGTTCTATAAAACCTACTGTGACCTTAATTCCTCATAGGACACTATCATACTAGGCCAGGAAATATCAGAGTCTCCTAAAGAATCCAGTGAGCGGCTGATAGAGCAAGTCAAAAGTTTCGTTATGCTGTGCATTATAGCAACTTTGCATTACTACGGAGGTGTAGTTGCGGAGGATATGGAACGGAAGCCTGGGGAAGTGTATGATTTGATTGTGCAGTAAGTACTTACACCGCAGGTTCACGATGTACTGGTAAGCACTCTTAATTTGTGTAATACAGAAATCGAGTAGAACTTGCAGGTGAAAAGAGTGCTGTTTCCCGAGCTGACTTGCAAGGATCTGGGAATTGATATTGAGTTTTAAGTGGATTTAGATCCTAGTAATGGGTATTGTAAGGCAATCGAAGAATTGATGAGGTTCACTGAGGAGAGAGATCCTGCGTAGAAAGTATCTGTAATGGGGGATGTTGCTTTAAAAATTAGAGAGTCTGTTGATGATTATTACATAGATAAATCCTTCGAGGAAGGATAACTTGTTATTAGTTCAGACCAAATTCTTAATATTTTTCTTTTCATTGTACTGAAAAGTGAACTTGTCAATTTAATGAGTCATATTTAAATTATTTATAAGTTTTGCAGGAAGGAGGTATAATAGAGCTCGAAAGGGTACTATGTTACTACTTTAGAGGCAGCTATAGAGGAAATTTCTAACTTAAATCAAGAAATGATCCAACGTCTACAGACTAATAGGTGAAATAAATACTAAATGGCATTAAAATTATAAAAATGTTCCTGCTTATTGTAATTTATATAGTAATTGGGTATTCCTAGATAAAAATAAGTAAAACAAAGTTACTTTTTATCATAGGATTAGCTTACTTCACCATCAATTACGCAGTTTATCCTAAAATCCCTAATCTATATAAAGACTCAGGGCTAATGAGAAATGTTCCTTGCGGTAATATTATGAAAGAGTATAAAAAGCTATTAAAATACAATCATCCTGATAAAAGTGATGATGAGGATGCATATGAGAATTATTATAAGATAAAAGATATTGCGTTAAAGCTAGGAGACTGCAGATTTCGTCATTTTTATGATATACTTGGAATATAGAGCATGGATGAGTTCTAGACTCAAATAAGTGAAATTGCTCTTATTTATTTTACTTGAAGCATCTTGTGTTGTAATCTTTTAAAGCCTGGACAAGGCATTCTAGCTATTATTATTGTTATGGGGATTGAAGGGAAGTTAGCTTTGGGAGAATTTGAAGAATTGCCTTTGAGATTTATTGATATTCCAATATTCAAATTTTTTGCCTTTATAAGATGCATGATACCCTGGATTTTCCAGTTATTGCTCAATTTTTAAATGAAGAGAAGAGTTGAAGAAATCGAAAGACTTTCTGTACAAAAGAGAAAGAAATAGGAAGCTTTTAGTAAAATCTTGAAAAACTGTGTATAAACTGGAATATAAGTTGGAGTGACTTAAGAGGTTTTGTAATAGCAATAAAATAAAATAACTCAAAATTGCTGTAAGGATATTTGAAATAAGCAAGAGTAGAAAAAGCCATAAAAGAGTTAATTAAGAAATATAGCAGAGAAAGTAGGACAAGTTATATTTTCAATTTTAGCATTTAGAGTATTAAGTTACTTATTAACTAGTTAAAATGGAATTTGAATATTATTATGAAAGGGAGGAAATTGATATACACTAAAAAGTCATTCCTGTATAAATTATTGAGAAAGAACCTTAATTTGGTAATCTAATATAAAATAGTTATTTAACTTTCGAATACATTCATGATAAATTTAATAAATATGTAATCATATTGTAACAAAACAATTCCTGTAATTCAAAAGCTTATCTTAACTAACCATCAGCTACAAACACAGTCTTAACTAAAACATGTGCTTTAATTCCATGCTCAAAATTAGACCGTCCTTATCCACTTTTCTTAACTCCACCAAAGGGTATCATATTAGCATCTTCCAGACAAAGATTATTTATGTGGACAGCTCCCGCATTGAGTCTTGGTGCGATTTCATCTCTTGCTCTTTAAGGATTAGAAGTAAAGACCATAGCTCCTAGGCCATACTGCGTATCATTTGCTAGCTCTATAACCTCCTCCTCAGTTCTGTACTTGAATAAAGAAAAAACAGGCCCGAACAGCTCCTCTCTAAAACAAGTTTGGTTGGTATTAGTATCAACTAACACAGTTGGCTGTATAAGCAACTTATCAACAACCTCTCCTCCGTATAACACTCTTGCCCCTTGATCCTTACTCTCATTCAACTGCCTTAAAAGATTATCTAGCAATTCCTGCCTAGCAATCGGACCCATTTAAACACTGGGATCCATGGGATCCCCTATTGTTACGTTTTCTAAAGCCTTCACCAACATTTCAGCAAATTAGTCATACTACGACTCATGTACAAAGATTCTTTTAGGAGCTAGACAAGTTTACCCTGACACAGCTAATCTTCCAAATACGAGCTTTTGTATGGCATACTCTAAATTAGCGTCGTTTAGCACAATGAAAGGATCAGATCCCCCAAGTTCCAATTTAAACTTTTTAGCAGCCCCGGCTGCTAGTCTAGCAATTTCCTATCCGCCCATAGTTGACCCAGTAAAAGAAGCCCCCACTACTCTTATATCGTTAATCACCCTTTCCACCTGTGCGAAAGTCATGAAAAGAACTTAAAACTCACTAGCCAAGTCTGCCTCGGCTGCAATTTCATTCATTAATTCGCCAACAGCTGCACAATTTTCATCAGGTTTTACTATAGACGTATTTCCTGCTATAATGTTACCTATAGCAGACTGTAGAGTGAGGTAGAAAGGTAGATTGAAAGGAGATACTGACAAAACTATTCCATGAGGGTCGTATCTGATATAAGCCCTTCCTCCTTAAACCTCCTCAATGGGTTCATTAGCCAACCATTTCTCAGCACCGCTGCAAAAGTTGTTTATTAGGGCTTCAGCTAGATCTATTTCGAATAAACTGCTTCCTATTGTTTTTCCCATACTATAAGTGATGGTTTCAGCAAGTTACTGTTTCTTAGACACCATTACCTAAGAAAATCGCTGTACCTTTTGTATGCGTTGTTGTAAAGGAAGTTGGGAGTGAGATTAGAAGGCTTGATGGGCAATGTTTAAAGCTTAGTCTACTTCTTAGTCCGATGCATAGGGATATTATTTGAGTAGTTCTAGAGTAAAGGGATACCGCTGCTCGTATGGCCTTTGAATGCGTGACATTTTGTTGGTGTATATTAAAGAGTAGTAAAATGGGAGGGCACGGTGGACTGAATATACTACCTTAAAAGAAGTGAAATGTATTTAATGCTGATAATAGATGTAAAGTTGAGTTAGATTAAGAGAAGTAAAATAAGTAAGAAGTTAAAGATTAGGTTTAAATTAATAGAAAAAAGTCATAGGATTTGTTTAATCAACTAAGAGGTTTTGTTAAGGAAGATAATTAAGTATAAGAATAGATTTAAGTATAGAAGGATGATGGAGTTTAGTTTGGAGGAAGATTGTAAAAAGAGCCATGGTATACAAGGGGAAAGACTTAACAAAAGAAAAATAGAAAGCATAAAAAGTTTAATCAGTTTTTTAAAAATAGATAGCTAATAATTTTACTAATAGTCCAATTCTTGTATCATTACACAATCTAATATACTACTCCATACAAAGCATATAAAAATATGTCAGAAAGTGTCAAGAACTACATAATCAGTTGTGCATCAGCTGGCTTGGGCACAAATACAGTTCCTGATTCCTAAGAACTGAATAACTTCATAAGCAACCCAGAAATCACGATATTTTAAGTTACCCATGATGGTAATTTTAAGTTTTTTAACTAATTAACTCTTCCCTCAAAATAGGCGCGAGAAATTCATTTCATAAAACAAGATAATAGAGCTCTGAGTGATCAAGACATAGGATCTGGGTTCTAAATCAGCAAATTAGGCCGGGATGCAGTCTCAGCCATGATGAGGAATCTACAAGCCCTAGCACAGCCAATGGCGAAAAAGGGTAAAATGGGCACAAATCTGTAAAACTTAATATACGAACTACAGGCTGGGCTGTCCAATACTCTCAGGAGAGGGAAAAATTAGGATTCTTTAGACGGAATTTTAACACCCAATGATGAATTCGAGTACTGGATTGGACTTTGTAATGATTTTTCAGTTCCCCAGGATTTGCAGGATATTGCCAAAGAGTTTTCAGTTCATTTCACAGAGCTTAACAGTAAATGGGACCTGCTGTAATCAAGGAATTTCGGGTACTTGTAAGATCTTATTGAAATCACAGTCGAAAGACTGAGTTAAATATGGAAACAGTAGAAAGTTAGGCCGTATCCGCAGGAAAGGATGACTAATCTGTTTGTTTTGCTATCATAGACTATTATAAGGAAGATTTAAAATAGTTTTACCAAAAAGGATCTATGGAGTCCTGAGCATAATGATACTAGACTGAAATTAAGAGAAGCTTTGAAAATCTGTGAGAACTGGAATCATTAGATTGCTAATCTGATTCACAATGCCTGAAAGAAAGAAAGATAATGGTAAGGAGCCCCACCTGACCTGGAAAACTTGACTAGATTTTCAATGAGATTAGAGGAAATTCTGGCTCTAAGAACATAACTGGATGAACTGTTAAGACTAGAAAATAAGCAGTAAGTCGGGTAACTCTTCGAGCCATTTGTACAGATTGCCTGCTTATAAGTAAATCAATACTCTGCAAAGCAATGAAGTTAGGCTAAAAGTGACTATAGTGCCTAATTGTAGAATATTGAGGCAGGATTAGTGCCAAAATTACGCTAAGAGATCTAGAGAAGTATCAATACAGCTTAGAATTTAAGAGAGTTTTAGAAGTGATAAGGATTATTAAGTAAATAAAGCATTAAATAACAACTACAGCCAGAATATGAGTAGTTGAATAATTTTATACTGGAAGAACTGTAATAAATAACTTAATTATTTGATCGTAAGGAATAAGTTAAAATGAGATCATTGCCAGGTATGGATAAACCTCCATAAGATTCTTAAATATCTCCCTTAGTTAATTCAATTGTATGAACCAGATAACTATAGAATAAAGCACATAGGATACTACTAGCAACTTATTCCTTATTCAGTGAAGGAGAAGTTATGCAAATAAGATAAGTAGTCGAAGGGATAAACAAAAATATAAAAGAGTTTTAAGTCAACTAGCATAGATAATGGAAATAAGAGATAGAAAATACGTTGAATAATCCAAATGACACTATTTTCTAATCGATGAGTGGGAAATTAGTATAGATTAGTTTTGAGAATGGTAAATTTACAGTTTAATACTCTCAAAAATTGTAAGCTTTTATGCATGAATTTAGGATTTTGTTAGAATTTAATTTTGAATTGCCTAAAAAGCTACGAGACTTTGCTTTAGCATGCAAAAATTACTACAAATAAGCAATTCAATTAAAGTAGATTGCAAACTTCCATAATAACATATGAAGTCAAATAATTCCTTCATAACGAACAATTATGAAAGGTTCGTATAAGCAACTATCAGATTTTATAAAGTAATAAAGAAACTTTTAAAATAACGTCGCACTATGGCAATCTCCTGATGAATTTAAAGAATTTAACGATTAACTAAGAGATACAGTTATGCAAATTAGTACAGAGAACAGAAGGTTGAGAAAGGCCCACTTTACTATATCTGAAATGATTAACGAGCTCTAAAGCATTGATCTACTAAGGCATCGTTAAATGTGGAAAGAATAGCTTATAGAAATAAGAAAAGCAGTAGATTAGGTGGTATAAGACAAAAGTGAGGAAGACTGTGTGAAATGAAGAGCTGATCTAGATAAAATTCTATATAAATCATTAGAGGTTTAATACAGAAACTGCTTAGAAAACATGCATCACAACTTACCTGAGATAAAAGTGGATCTGACCTTTAACAAGAAGCAATTGGCTTTCCGACCACCTTTAGAAGAACTTAAAATTAGATTTTATAGAGAAATCAGAACATTTATTTCAATTCCTCTGAATTTTGGAGGAGTTGGTGGAGATGTAGAAATATACAAGAAAATGCCTGATAGTAACTCAGATGCTCTTTTCACTGTTTATACTAAAGCCGAGAATTTATTCGTTTAACTGAAATAATTACTAATGACATACAACGAGTGAACTGTACTTGGAAAGGCTAATATAGAAGCTATCGTGGAAGAACATATTAAAACACTTGAAGATTGGAATATGAATATAGAGATGATTGACAAAAAGCGAAAATAGGTAAATAAGATACAAGAATCCCATAAAATCCATTGCTTTACTATTCAAACCTCTCCTTTAAAGCAATCATTAGAAGGACAATTGTAAACACTTTAAGAGCATTTAATACTTTCCCTAAAAAGTGGAGTTAGGCAGGATTTAGACTATCTAGATGAATTCCTAAGAAATGCTCAAGACAAATTATCAACAAGACCCAGTAATATTGATGAAATTGCAGAAGCATAGGTAGAAGCTTTAGAAATAGCCAAATAAAAGAAAGAAATGGATGCAAAATATCAGCAAATATTTGAAAAAAACAATATTTTAAAGCAGCTAACAGGATTTGGGGCTAACTTAGGTCAAATCCAGGAGAAATGGGACTTTTTCTAGAATGGAATGGAGGCTTTTGACGGCGTTTTAGAGTAACAAAAGGAAATAATCAAAGTAGGGATTTCTAAGAAAGGCAACGAAATTACTTAATAACTTGACAAATTTGCTATAAAGTGAAAAACTATAAGACCTAGGCCACTAACTGATATGAACTGAACCCAAGCTGTAGAAGCAGCGGAAAGAGTAAAGGATTGAAGGGAAGACTGGCATTAAATACAGGAATAAATAGGAACTCTTAAGAAAGAGTGTTAACAGTTTGAAATTTCTATGCCAAAGTTTACAGTGTAAGGACTAGATGGGGAAATATAAGAGTAAGAGGAGATATGGAGCATTTTTGAGTAATTTAGAGGCTAATTAGACGAAATGGGAAACGAAGATTGGCTTGCCTTTAGATCCCGTATTTACTTATTCCAAGATTTCTATATTGACTGGTCTGAAAAAGTGAAACAGTACAGAAAACTATCAGTGGGGAAATTCATATAGAACCAAATAGAACTGTACAAGAAAGTATATCCCTTACTAAAACTATCTACAGGTGAAGGCTTCGAAAAAGACCACTGGAAAACACTGTTCCATTATTTAAAACTGCCCAAAACAGTTACAATGGAAAACCTTTAATTCTCTCATTTCATCGATAACTTTGAATCCCTGTTAGATAACGCTAATTAAATCAAGGAATTACAAGCAAGAGCATAGGGAGAAATAACTATAAGAGAAGCGATTCATGAGCTAAGAGCATGGTGTGAAGAAACTGTATTTACTTTATTTGAACACGACTAAAATGACCGTTAAACTCCTTTGATAAAAGAATGAAAAGAAATTCTAACATAAGTAAGTGATAACCAATCATTGCTATCAAGTTTAAAAGAGTCGAGATTTTATGATAGATTTGCAGATTAAATTTAACAGTTTGAGAATAGATTTAGCTCATTGGACGAATTCCTGATAAAACTGAGTCAAATATAAAGAAAATGGGTATACTTAGAGCCTATTTTTGGAAGAGGGGCTCTTCCACATGAACAAGGGAGGTTTAATAGAGTAGATGATGAGTTTAGAGGGATTATGCTGAGTATTGGAGCAGATAACCGGGTTATATCCCTATGCAACATCGTAGGGTTAAAAGATACCCTAGATATGCTTTAAGACTAGTTAGACAGATGCTAAAAGGCCTTAAATGATTACTTAGAGGAAAAACGTTCTAAATTCCCACGATTTTACTTTATAGGGGATGATGATCTGCTTGAAATACTAGGCTAAGCTAGGAATCCTGCTATTATATAAACTCATCTTAAGAAGTTGTTTGCTGGTATACACAAAGTAGAGTTCTCCGGAGAGGCAATTGTAGATTTCTTAAGCTCTGCTGGAGAAAGAGTGCCATTGAAAAGCTCAGTGGCTGTATAAGAAGATGTTGAGATTTGACTTGGACAGTTGTCGAATAATATGTAGACAACTTTATAAGAATTCTTACTGTAAGGGTTAAGAGAAAATGATATGTTAACTTTGATTAGGAATTACCCTTCTTAGATATCTTAACTAGTAGAAATGGTGCGGTTTTGTATGAAAGCTGAACAAGGTATTTAAAGCAATAGTATGAGTTAGTTGAATTAAGAATTAAAGTAATAACTAAGACAACTCTCGTCTATAAGACAAGGTGATCCTTTAACCCTTATAAAAGTGAAAAGTTTGGTATTAGATCTCATCCACAATATAGAAATAACAGATGTACTACAAAGAACTTAGAATATATAAGACTGGAGTTGGCATAAATAACTAAAGTACCGCTTAGTAAGCAATATAGCTAATATAGAAATGTGCAGGGCTTCTTTTATCTACACTTACGAGTACCAGGGAAATGCGCAGAAACTAGTACATACTCCTTTGACAGATAAGTGTTATCTGACCTTAACCCAAGGAATGATGATGGGATATGGAGGGAATCCTTACGGCCCTGCAGGTACCGGTAAAACAGAGTCAGTCAAGGCCCTGGGCTAAGCCTTTGGAAGATAAGTTTTGGTATTTAACTGTGATGAAGGCATAGATTTTAAGTCAATGGGCAGAATTTTCATAGGATTAGTTAAATGTGGAGCATGGGGATGCTTTGATGAATTTAATCGACTGCTAGAGGAGCAACTATCTGCTATTTCTCAGCAGATTTAAGTTATTCAATGGGCGATTAAGAATAAAGAGAATAGTCTTTAGTTGTTAGGAAGGTCAATTGATGTTAATCACAATGCTGGTATATTTGTTACTATGAACCCTGCTGGTAAAGGGTATGGAGGGCGTTCTAAACTTCCAGATAACTTAAAAATGCTTTTCAGGCCTGTTGCTATGAGTGCTCCTGATAACGAAATAATAGCTGATGTACTGTTAAATGCTGAGGGCTTTCAAAGCGCTGTAGTTTTGGCTAAAAAGATAGTAAATTTGTTTGTTTTATCAAAACAACTACTCTCTACATAAGAGCACTATGATTGGGGCCTTAGAGCTCTTAAAACTACACTGACTATAGGAGGGTAATTAGTACAGAATGAAAGAATGCAATAAAGTGAAATTTCTTTAGAAAGAGAGGCCGTTTTGCTTATAAAGGCTATAAGAATCAATACATTGCCTAAACTAACCTACGCAGATGTAAAGCGATTTAACCCATTACTGCAGGATATTTTCCCGAATACAAAAATAGAGGACATAGAGTACCAAGAGCTTGAAGAGGCAATCAGGTAGACCTTGGTAGAGTTTAACTTACAGTACTAAGAATCCCAGGTGTAAAAGATGCTGCAGTTCCACGAGTCTACTCGTCAGCGTATGGGTGTAGTACTAGTAGGACCATCAGGGTGTGGAAAGACTACAATATGACAAATTTTGCAGTCTTCGTATAAAAAGTTGAATCAGGAGGTGATTTCGCATGTAATGAACCCTAAGTCAATGCCCCGAAAGTAATTATTAGGGTTTATGGACCACGATACTAGAGAATGGACCAATGGTGTGCTTACAGCGGCAGCCAGGGACTGTGTTAAGCAGCCTTTAGAAACGCGATGCTGGATAATATGCGACGGTGACATAGACCCTGAGTGGGTGGAGTCATTGAACTCTGTTTTAGACGATAATCACCTACTGACTCTCCCTACTGGTGAAAGAATTAGCTTCGGGGATAATGTAAACTTCATTTTTGAAACAAACGACCTAAAATATGCGTCTCCAGCCACAGTGAGTAGAATGGGGATGATTTTTATGAGTGAGGAGGATGTAGATGTGAATAGACTAGTGAAATCATGGCTAAAAGTGAATGATTAAGAGGGAAATCTAGGACAGTGGATAGCTGAGTTCTTGCCATCTGCGTTAGAATGGGCTTTGTAGAAGGCAAGTGGGATGGTTGTTAAGACTACTAAGGTAGGAATCGTTAAAAACGCGTTGTCTATGTTGGCTGGGAGTAAGAGCAAGGAGGGCTTTGTAGAGGCACTGGTTAAGGGAATTGGGGCTAATTACCATTCAGAGGATAGGAAGAAGTTTGCTTAGGAAATGTACTAAAAGGCATAGATAGCTATACCTGATATGAATTAACCCTTGGATTGCTATTTAGACACTGCTTCTAACTAGTTTGTGTAGTTTACTTAGTAGAGTGAGGACATTGACATTAATGAGTTCTCTAGTGTTATGGAGCCACCTGTGGTTAAAACGGTTGGGTTGCAGAGGAATTTTGCTAATTTTAAGCAATGGTTGGATCAAGGAGATCCGTTTATTATTGTTGGGCCTGAGGGCTGTGGAAAGAGTTTGATGATTAGGTATGCTTTCAGCCAAATCAGGTCCTTAAGTGTTGCTACTATTTAGTGTAATGCTCAGACTACTGCTATACATATTATACAGAAGCTTAATTAAATCTGTGCCTCTTCTACTAGTGCGTAGGGAAGAATACTTAGGCCTAGAGACTCTGCTAAGTTGATTTTGTATTTAAAGGACATTAATCTTCCTACGCCTGATATGTATGAAACTATACAACTAATTGCATTTTTGTAGTAACTTGTGACTTATAAAGGCTTTTATGATGATAATCTTGATTTTATATACTTAGAGAAAATACAGATAGTTGCATCTATGAATCCATCATCTACACTTGGAAGACATGAACTATCACCTAGATTTACAGCAAATGTACGACTTATGAGTGTTTCGTATCCTAACTAAGAAGAACTTATATTCATATACAACTCGTATTTATCAAATATACTGAAGCACCCTAATTTAGGCCAGTAGCATCAACTTTCTAAAAAGTTCAGTTAGAGTACAGTAGAGCTATACCTCAGCTTAAACTCTAAGTTTACTATAGGTGAGCATCGTCATTACAACTTTACTCCTAGAAATATCACAGCTTGGATTATGAATCTTTTGAGATATTAAGCCCCGACATAATTACATTTAATCGAAATCTGGGGATATGAAGCACTGAGAATATTTAGAGATTTATTAGTATCCAGGGAAGATTAAAAGGTATTTGACACAGCTTTTACTTAACAACTCAGGTAAAACCTAGGGTACTAAGAAGAAATGAAAGATGTTTGGTATACAACCTGGGCCGCTTAGCACTCCAGTGCTATAAAATCATTGCCACCTTTAGGAAGATGCATAACAGATGAGTTAAAAGGGAGAATATCTTAAGGATTATTAGCATATGAAAGGGAGTTTAGAGAGCTTAAAATGCATATTTTTAATGAAAGTCTGTAAAATATAGCAAAATTCAATAAAATATTATCAAGAGAGGGCAGTAATATGCTATTAGTAGGTGAAAGTGGTGTAGGTAGAAGACTTTGCTCTTTATTGGTTTCTCATATGCTAGAAATGTAATTTTTAACAGTTAATGTGACCAGAGGCTACAGTTAAAAGGAATTTAGAAAAGACTTGAAATTAATAATGCAACAAGCCGGCATTGACAACAAAAAAGTGGCATTTTATATAGAAGATTACTAAATAATGGAAAGCTCCTTCCTTACTATAATAAACAGTCTTTTAAGCTCAGGTGAAGTGCCAGGACTATATACATCTGAGGAAATAGAGCCTCTTTTGCTTCCCTTACAAGACGAGATGAAGTAAGATGGCAAACATAGAAACCTATACGAGTATTTTGTATCAAGGGTCCGGAGAAACCTGCATTTAATAATAAGTTTAGACCATTAGAACAAAAACTATGAAAGCTACTGTGCTAATAACCCAGCTTTATTCACGAGATGCGAAATTGTATGGCAGCATGCCTGGAGTAGTGATAGTATGAACATAGTAGGAAAACTAGAATTTGATGAGGAAATGGACTCAATATAAGAACAAGATGAAATAATATAACTAGCAATAAGAATTCACAGAAATGCAAGGGCAACTTAGCTGAAATTCATAGACTTAATCACATGTTTTAAGAAAATATACAAGCACTGTTATAGCAGCCAAGGGGGACAATCCTCACATCTTTCCGCAGGTCTTGGAAAACTGCATGAAGCTGAGTCCTAAGTAGCTAAATTAAGACATAAAGCATCAAAGTAGTAAAAGCTACTGGCTCAGAAACAGTAACAAGCTGACTAGGCTTTACATGAGATCAGTGTCTCCATGGAAAAGGCTGCAGAGAGTAGAGTGGAAGTAGAAGCCTTATAAAACAACTTGCAAACTGAAAATGTTAAAATCAATCAAAGAAAAAGTGAAGTTGAAATAGAACTTGCTGAAATCATGCCGCTTGTGGAATCAGCACAACGAGCAGTCAACGGTATATAGAAAAGTCATTTAAATGAGTTAAAAGCCCTAAGAATTCCTCCGGAGCCAGTACACGATGTACTTAACGCTGTGTTAAAACTACTAGGGAGTTCTGATACTTCATGGAACTCCATGAAAAGGTTCCTGATAGATGGCTCGGCTATATAAAATATACTAAACTTTAATCCGAGGGCAATTTAAGCGGATTTAAGGTCGTCAGTGGCGTCGTTTATAAAGAAGCATTAGTAGTCATTTGACCCAGCAGTTATAGGAAGAGCATCGGCAGTGGCGGCCCCAATGGCCGCCTGGGTACAAGCTGTGTTAAAGTACAGTCAAATCCTTATCAAGATAAAGCCACTTGAGGATGACCTACACAGAGCTACTGTGAAATTAGAATCATCACAGAAAAGATTGATTGAATGTGAGGAACAATTGGAGTATTTAGATCAAAAAGTAGAAGAACTAAGAGCTAATTTTGGCAAAATGACCGCTGAAGCAGAAACCCTTAAAAATGAATTATAAAAGGAAGAAGCTATACTGGAAACTGCTGAGGAGTTGCTAGGGAAACTTAGTGGTGAGAAGGATAGATGGGAGTTCTAGTTAAATGAGCTATAGGAGCAATTGAGCTTAATTCCTAGAAACTCACTACTCGCATCTGGATTTGTTAATTATTTATCAAGTGAAAATGAGGAAGTAAGGGAAACTACGATTAGTAAGTGGAAAAGTGGTGTTAAATCTGCTAATTTTAGCTTTAGTAGGTTTTTAAGTAGTGAAAGTGAAATGTTAAGATGGAAGGCAGAAGGCCTTCCTGGAGACTCTCTTACAATGGAAAACGCAATTTCTATGTTTTATGCTCCTAGAACGCCGTTGCTTGTGGATCCAGCGACATAAGCCACCTAGTGGCTTTAAATATAAGGATAAGACCAGCCGGAGGTTCTTAACTAAGGTGATTAAAGATTTACTACTTAACTAGAACTAGCTGTGAGATTTGGAAAATCATTAATGATAGTAGAACTGGATAAGGTTGAATCCCTGCTGTTTCCTTTATTGAGGAAAGATCTGACTAAATAAGGTCCGAGATGGGTGGTTTAGATAGGAGAGAAGTAAATAGATTACACTGAGTCGTTTAAGCTTTACTTATGTACTAGAGATTCTAGTATTGAGCTAGCACCTCATTGCCAGGCTAGTATTTCTGTTATTAATTTCACTGTTACTAAATCTGGGCTTGAAGGGCAACTGCTTGGAATTATAATAAATCATGAGCAGCCTGAACTTGAATAGAAAAAAACTGAAATGTTGGCAAAAGAGGAAAAATTAAAGGTAGAATTGGCAGACTTGGAGAAAAAATTACTGTAAGACTTAGCTGAGTCGGAAGGAAATATACTGGAAAATAAGAAATTACTGGAAAGTCTAAACAATACTAAAGCAAACAGTATTGAGATTGCAGACGCATTAGAAAGAAGTCACGAGTTATAAGTGTCTTTAGATGAGCAACGAGAAGTGTACAGAGTACTAGCAACTAAAGGAAGTGTTCTGTTTTCCTTACTTGAAAACCTAAAGCAAATAAACCATATGTACTAATTTTCCCTAGGAAGCTTTATAAATCTGTTCAACAAGGCAATTCATCAATAAGTTTAAGCAAGTGATATAGCTTAAAAGCTTTCAAAACTAGAGTTGATCTTAGTGCATCTAATTTTCTACTATGTAAGCAGATCCTTGTTCAAAAAGGACCGTTTAGTATTTGGCCTCTACTTCCTGCATGGTTTATACAAAGAATTGTTCTAAAACAACGAATGGGACTTGCTTAAAGGCGAAGTAGCCGCTACCAGTGACCAATTACAGAGTTTTCCTCAATGGGCAAGTGAAGACCGTAAAGATGACTATGCCATGTTCACAGCTGCCTTCCCGGGCCTACAAGATCAAATTTAGCTGCAAAGCGCATCAATATGGCAGCAATGGAGTATATCCTAGACATGTGAGAAAGACTTCCCCAATAACAACCTCTCAGAAATCCAAAAACTACTAATAGTGAAAACTTTCAGACCAGACAGACTCGAATCTGCTATGTTTAACTATATATGCAAAACCTTAAAGCTAAAAGACATCTCGCCTCCCTCATTTACACTAAAAGATCTTTTCCGTAATGAAACTAACAACAAAGAGCCAATACTGTTTGTAGTGTCCTCTGGGTCAGATCCTTCCAGGGATATTGAAGAACTGGCCGAAAAGACTATCGGCAGGGAAAGATTTTAACAGCAAGCAATGGGAGGAGGGTAAAATGACTAAGCAATTGCCTTGTTAAGAGACTCTGCTCTGAAAGGAGACTGGGTATGTCTTAAAAACCTGCATTTAGTGACTTCATGGCTTCCTTAGTTGGAAAAAGAGCTTAAGTTACTACGTCCGCACTAAGATTTCAGACTGTGGCTTACAACAGAAGCACATGGAAAATTCCCTGGTATATTACTACAGTCATCCCTCAAAATATCCTTTGAAGCTCCTCCAGGTATAAAGAAAAACCTGTAAAGAACATTTGCATCCTGGGAGAATCAGTGGTTTAGTCAGGGTAGCAGTTTAAGATCCTAGACACTGTTTGCATTAGGGTGTTTTAACTCTGTAGTACAGGAACGCAGAAATTACATTCCTCAAGGTTGGAGTAAGTTTTACGAGTTTTCCTCATCTGATGTACGGGCCGGTACTACCTTGTTGGAACATGCCATGGAAGACAGGCCATAATGGGAAACTTTAAAGGGATTGTTGGACCAGGCTGTGTATGGAGGGAGAATTGACAATCGATTTGACGCCAAGGTGTTAAAAGCATATTTAGACTAGTACTTTAGTGAGTAAAGCTATCAAGGAGGAAGGGTTTTAGGCATGAGTCTGCCTAATTCTAATAGAATTGAAGACTTCACAGCTCTAATAGAAAACTTACCTGATATTGACTCTCCGGATATATTCGGACTTCCCTTGAATATAGATAGGTCCGTGCAGAGGTATAACTCAGCTAATGTGATTCGCTAGCTAAAGGAATTGTCGTAAATATCAACCGAGTACTTGAAATTCGACAGGGAGTCATGGGGTAAGAAACTCGGGCCAATATGGAATCTATGGAAAACACTATTCAAGCCCTCTGAACGCATAAGAGGAGTTCCTAAGCATTCTAAAGATCCTATTGAAGATTTTGTGTATGGAGAAGCTAATATTTCTATAAGATTGCTTCATTTAGTACATTAGAGTTTAGATAGTATAGCTAATGTGTTAAGAGGAGCAGGTATGTTAACAAATTAGGTTGAACAAGATTCTATTTTTCTTATGAAGGGACAAGTGCCGGAACGTTGGAGCAATATATGAGAAGGGCCCAATAACCCAATAGCATGGCTCAAAGCCTTTATAAAAAAAATGAATGCATTGAAAAATTGGATAGAATTGGTTAAAAACAATCAGATCTGGCAAAGTCAGTTAAATCTAGGGGATCTTTTCCACCCTGAAACGTTTTTAAATGCTTTTAGATAATTAAGTGCTAGAAAACTTCAACTTCCCTTAGAGGAAACTTATTTGATTTCTAATTTTAACGAGTAATTTGAGCAGTCTATTTAACTAAAGGGACTGTTTCTATAAGGCGCTGAGTTTGATAATGGAAGATTGATTACTGCTAGGCCTGATAGTCAGGAGTTATCTGCACTTCCTGTATGTAATATTGCATGGGTTTCTGCGTAATCTAATAGTCATTAGTAATCAAGTGTTGAAGTCCCTGTATATCATTCATTGGAAAGAGAAAAGTTATTGTGTACTTTTTACCTACCTAATAGTGGGCAAGAGTCCGAGAGAATTATTAGTGGAGTTGCATTGTTTTTAAGTGGTACGGAAATTTAGTTTAGTTAAGTGTTCGTATACATAGGGAAGTTAGTACATTTTTAAATTCATTTAATTTAATAAACTCTCAATCATTAAAAATAAACATGAAAAATTATTTCCCTAAGATTCTATCGGCTAGATCAAGTCCGAAATCTTGTGATAATAAGTAAAATTCATCAAAATTTAGCAGTTTTTCATCGGCGGCGTAATCAGCTTTACTGCTTCCCTCTATAAAAAAGAACCTGAAAGGCTTAACTCCGATTATAAAGCAAAACAAATTTTACGGCAGCTCTAGTTAAATTGAAATCCATAGTCCAGTCCACTCATCCCTAGACTGATTAAGCCTTAAAAAGCCAACTTAAAAAACTGTGATTTCAAAGTCTCAGTACGGAATAGTAAAGGCATATGGAACTAGTTCTTATAAAGGGTTAGTAAGAAACTATAATGAAGACAGAGTTTGCATTATAAGAAACTTAAACTCTTTTGCTAAGAACTAATCATAGAATTGGCCGCTTTGTCAATTTTATGCTGTGTTTGATGGGCATGGAGGGGCGGGATGTGCTAACTTTCTTAGAGATAATCTTCATAAATTTATACTTGAAGATTCAAACTTTCCTCAAAAACCTCGGAAAGCTTTGAAATCCAGTTTTATGAAAGCTGAAAATTAATTTTTGTAGAACTTTCAGAATGATACATCTGGTAGTTGTGCAATTGCTTGTTTGATAGTAGGTGATTAAATATATATAGCAAATACCGGAGACTCTCGAGCCATTTTGCTTAACTCCTAGCATCATTTCTGTGCTTTATCAACCGATCATAAGCCGGAATCAGAGGAGCAAAGATTGGTTGATAACGGGGGAAGGGTGTGTAGATCTTTGCATAGAGTTAATAATGTTTAGTATGAGAGTGGACCGATGAGAGCTTATCCTGGAGGGCTGAGTGTAAGTCGCACTATAGGAGACAGGGATGCTAAGTTGCCTCAGTATGGAGGAAGGCCTAATGTTATCATTCCTACACCTGAAATCAGAGCGTTTAAGTAAAATATACATAATAAGGCGATAGTAATGGGATGTGATGGAATTTTTGATGTACTGTCTAATTAAGATGTAGCTGATATTGTATTTTAATATATTAATAGGTAGAATCAAGGAAAACATAAAGAGTGCGGGTAAATTGCAGAAAAGTTGCTAAAGTAAAGTATGAAGAAGGGGTCTACTGATAATCTAACAAGCATAATTATTTTACTCTGATTAAATTAGTTATTACTAGCTTAACATATATTACTTATTACTTAAATATTATCTAATAATAACAAACATATTGAACTAAATAAAATTACAATTACTAATAAAAGGGATTTAAAGCTGAATTGCCGATAACTCTTACAAATTCTCTCTACTTTTCTAGTTTATTAAACTTAAACACTTTGCTTTTAGTATAATCTAACTCAACATCGTGCTTTTTCAAAGTAGAAAGACAATTGTTAGCTCTATCGATTTATTTCAAGAATTACTCGAATTACAGTTAGATGATACCAGCTTCATCATTATAGTCACTCATATTCATATTACATTGTTTAAATACAAATTGTTTTATTGCTTATGCTAATAAAGATGGTTTAATTTACGACAGCTCGTAAGATAATTAACAAATTTCTGCAGATATCTAAGCAATATGAGGTACAATTCTTGGAGCATTTTCATCTTTAAACTTTAAGTTCAAGAAGTCTTTTATTGTCGGAATATTTAT
>CAKKTI010000256.1:0-30924 GCA_920105805.1 Condylostoma magnum
TAGAAAATGGAGTTTGTGGTGGAGCAGATGTTTGAAAAGTGCTTTGGGGACTAGGAGTATAGGCAGGCAATTGGAATTGCTATTGAGTCCCGGCGGCTGGATAAATTAGAAGAAGCTGTGAGGCGGTCGGGGACGTAGTGGGACTTGCTGCTGTACTCGTATACTTTAGTAAAGGATGTACTGAACTTGAGAGAGTTTAAGCAGGATGTGGTGAAGAGTTTGGCCAAATTGCATTTAGAGCAGGCCAATTAGGATTACAGTGCTTTATTGGAGTGCTAGATTTTCTTGTTTGAGCCACTTGCTGTTGCAACTATGCTGAAGTAATTAGCTGAAGCCAATAGTGATTTAGCGATTTAATTAGCATTTGATTTAGTGGAAATATAAAATCAAGGGTTTTTGTAAGAGGTTAATATTCAATTAGATACTGAAGCACTACCGTTAATCAAGGAAATTCTAAGTAACAGACCCACTATCAAGGCTAATTTAGACTTCTTGACTAGAAAATCCCAATGCGACAAACTGTTAATCGACAACTTAAAATAAGCGATAGACTCTAAAAACTCTGTAGTACACGGTGGAGTGATTCTCTCTAACGCGTTTATGAATGCAGGTACAACAAATGACAGTTTCCTCCGTGACAACTTAGACTGGGTGGCACGGGCCACCAACTGGTCTAAATTCAGTGCAGCCGCCTCCTTAGGTGTAATCCACAAAGGAGGATTTGAAAATGCAATGTCAATTCTCCAGCCCTACCTACCAGGCCCAGGCGGCTCATCAGGGTCTCCATATGCAGAAGGAGGCGCTCTATACGCATTGGGCTTGATCTACGCTAATTTCCAGAACTCAGACACTCTCAACTACATTCTAAACGCCTTAATGAACTCCAGCCAAAGCGAGGTTATACAGCACGGGGCCAGTATGGGTATAGGACTACTAGGAATGGCAACTGGTGATTCTAATTTGTATGAAAGATTAAAGGAAGTAGTGTTCTAGGACAATGCCAACTCAGGTGAAGCTGCTAGCTATGCAATGGGACTGATTATGCTAGGCACTGCTAACTAAATGGCTATTGAGGAGATGTTGACCTTTGCTAGGTAAAATCAGCATGAGAAGATAATCAGGGCACTTTGTGTGGGACTGAGTCTTATTATGTATGGAAGGGAAGAGGAGGCTGATACTTTGATAGAGCAGTTGTTGTTGGATAAAGATGCTATATTGAGGTATGGGGCGTCATATACAATGGCGACAGCTTATGCAGGGACAGGGAATCCTAGGATTATCAAGAAATTATTGCATGTTGCTGTAAGTGATGTAGATAATGATGTAAGAAGAGCTGCTGTTACTGCTATAGGATTTGTACTTTTCAGAAAGCCAGAGCAAGTACCTAAAATAGTAGCTTTGTTATCGGAGAGCTATAATCCTTATGTTAGGTAAGGAGCTGCTTTTGCTATAGGAATCGCATGTGCTGGCACACCCAATACAGAAGCACTTACACTCTTAGATCAGTTGACCTCAGATAACACTAATTTTGTAAGACAGGCTGCGTATATGGCCACTGCTATGGTCCTTATACAAAGCAATAAGTAAATGACACCTAAACTAGATAAATTCAAAGAAAAGCTAGATAAGATAATGGGAGATAAGCATTAGGAGTCTTTGACCAAAATGGGTGTTATTTTAGCACATGGCATACTTAATTGTGGAGGTAAAAACGCTAATATAAAATTACAATCACCAACAGGACACAATAGACCACCAGCTATCGCCGGCTTAGTACTCTTTCTACAGTTCTGGTATTGGTTCCCCATGACACACTGCCTATCCCTAGCACTTCAGCCCACTGGGCTAATAGGAGTCAATAATAAGTTAGAACTTCCCGGTGGATTCAATTTCATGAGTTATGCTTCTCCATCACAATTCGCTTATACTCCAAATGTAGAGCCCCCTAATGTAGAAAAGACTACTAAAGTATCTACTGTTGTTTTATCCACTACAAATAGAGCTAAAGCCAGATAAGCTGCAAGAAGAGGGGAAAAGATGGATTTAGATGAAAACAAAGAACAGGAAGGTAAAGAAGAGGAGGAGAAATAAGAAGAGGAAAAGTAGGAAGAGGAACCAAATGAGGAACTTTTGACTAATCCTAGCAGGATCTTAAGTTAATAGCAAAGATTCGTCAAGTTTTTCGAAGATGGGCGGTATATGCCAGTTATATAAGACAGAAAATAAGGAATTGTAGTATTGATTGATAGACAGCCTGATGACGAGGAAGAGATACTGTAGAAGTTTGCACAGGAAAAGCAGTAAGAGCAAGTAGAGGTACCTGAGGAATTTGAGTTTAATGAGGAAGAGGAAACTGGATAGTGATAGGATAATTAGGATATTTTATATATGGAAGAGTTATTTAAAGGAAAAATCACTGAAGTTGGAAAACAAGCGTAGAGTGTTGTTTTTAATAAGATTAAGTTCCTATTGCAGCAAGGAGAAGTAGTTTTAGGGGGAAAAGTGTAGTTAGATAAGGAAATAGAGTAGATGTAGTAATCTGCAGGAAATAAGGAGGAACTGATTAAGCAAGAAATGCTGAGAAAAGCTGAAGAGGAGCAGTAAAAACTTCAGCAAAAATTGTAATAAGTGTAAAGAAGTATTGAGAAGTATTCATCACCAGAGCAAAAGAATGGAAGTCCGTAATAAAAGGTCACTAGGAAATAGTATATGGAAGAACTAAAGCTAAAGGAAAGATAGCATAAATAATAAGTAAGAGCTTATATTCAAGATTAGAAGTTAAGAGTAGAAAGATAAAAGAAGAGATAAATAGAAGCTTCAAGGAAAATATCAGAGGAAATAAAGAAAAATAGATAAAATGGAGTCAGAATGAAAGAAATTAAGGAGTAAGAAAGGCTATAGAAAGTTAAAAAAATACAAGAAAATATATAAAAAAGAAGAGAGTAGCATAATATATTCTTTAGGAGTCCAAATAGAAATAATCCTCCTTTGTATAAAAAGTTTGAAAATTAAGCCTTGTTATAATAGCAAGCTGAAGAGTAAGAACGTTAAAGACTTTTAGCATAGAAGAAACTGTAATATTAGCCTATAGACTATGATGAAATAAAATAACACTCATATAAAGTTTAATCTCTAATCCAAGAAAATAGAAAACGATTTTACAAGGAATTAAACAGTAGAGATTTAGATAATTAGATCAACTATATAACCAAAAAGACTTCTATAAGCTAAAAAGTCATACTGTAAGATAAATAAGATAAGCTGGAGAAAGAAAGATTAGCCAATGAAAGACTGTAATTAATTGAAAAACGTTCAAGATATGCTGATTTAGTGAAAGAAATGTTTACACCTTCAATAAATCGTATAAAAAGACAAGAAATTGAAGATAGAGTTTAGTAATTACAGCATCCTTAGCTCCGTATACGAAAATAAAGCGGATAATCAGCTAGAGCTGTTTCTGAAGGAAAGAAAGATAAAAAATAGTTTAAATCATTTAAAAATCAAAGAAAATCCCAAGCTAAAAAGCAATTAGAAGTTGAGTAAAAGATTATAAGGAAAGATTATTTAACAGAAATGAGAAATAATCGTTAGTAAAAGCCAATAATTCAAAAGGGCTCAATTGATATAAGTTCTGAAATAAATAATCATAGTCTTAGTCCCGAAGAAAAAGTAGAAAGACTAAGAGCAAAAGCTGATAAATTAGACATGCTGGCAAGATCAAAGGAAAGTGGATTGAATTTAAGGGATGTAAGAAGTATAAAGGAATCTGAAGATATAGGAGACATGTATCTTGCATCAATAAAAGCAAAATTAGCAATACTGGAACAATTTTCACCATTAAAAGATTAGTAATTCATTTAATATTTTTAGCTGAAATTTCTTCATGGGATAAGAAATTGTAGTATGAGTCTTCTAACTTGACTCAAGAATTCTTGTATATTTAATCATCAGATCTTTCAAATTTTAAATTCCTCTAATGAACTAGTATAATACTATAGTACAATCAATTGGGATGTGTATATAATTTTTATAAGTCTCAATCGTGTATTTCTGTTAAAAAAAGTATTATGATTCATAATAAATCACTGTCTATTGATTAAAATGGTGTTTCCGACACTTATAAGTTTAATTCTTTTGCTTTCTGTATTAGTAGAGTAGGGGAGTTTATTCATTATAGAACTCTGTAATTCAATTGCAAAGGGTTTCCGTATCTAAGGTATTATTGCTTGAATTACATTGAATAACTATTTAATTTTATTAATCTATCAGCCCCCGATACAAATTCCTTCTTATAATTTTACTCTAAAGTTATTTTATTAAAGTTGCTTTGAATTTTATACTGCTCATACTTTTAATCAAGATTTAATATAAATGCATAGATAGTTTATTGAAGAATTGATAACTGCCCATATGATATAACCTCTTATTAACCTTAAGACGAAGTTCTACTAGATTATCTAAACCGTTTGGCTCTTATTATATGGTTAAACTGTCTGTTTTGTGATAAAAATTGTGATAAATCAGCTTGTTAATCTTAGTGATTAACTTAAGAAGAGAACTATGGTGCTTATATTCTATGAACACTCCCATATCCTCTACTCTTTAGTTCAAGATTTTGTACTTACTTAAAATTTTAAGCCTTTTATAACGGAGGTTTTCTATATCTTTACTGTGAATACGATCTACGATTCTATTTTTGCTGGTTTAGTACTAATTTCTTATTATTAAAAGTTGGATTATTAGTAGGTACTTTCAACCATTATTTTTCCCTTAAATTCGTTTATTGACTAGGTTAACTTTATTCATCCACTATAAGCTTCCTAGCTAAACTCTACGATCTTGAATTAAGTCTTTTCTAGTCTTCTTAAGTTTCATTGGATTATTCATCTTTCCTTTGATAGTACATCTACTATAAGCTTTCATAATCCTCTATGCTAGCCTATTTTAATTTTGCACTTTGCGTTAATTTCTGGTAGCTTTTCTCCTTTTAAAACATTTTTCATTTATTAGTTTTTGGTGGATTTATAACAATTTAAGTCTTTTATCTAACTTTCCGCTTTCTTTTTGTCTAAACAAGTTTAATGTCTCTAAGATCTCCTATACTGATATTTTAAATATCATCAGAATGCATTGATTTAAAATCAGATTCAATACTATCATTAAGTTGAATAACTTATCTATTGGGTGTTATATTTTATTTATAGGAAACAAGCATATCCTCTTAGTGAAATTCAATAGGTTAATCTTATTCAACATCAAATAGTTCTAATTTCTTAGACAATGAGGGAACTTGGGTAAGAAAGGTTACTGTACTTGGCGAATCAAGATCTCCACTAAGTCTCTTTTACTCTACAAATTTCTTTACTCTTTTCCACAACTTACTTTACTCTCCTTACTGTTTTTATAGATCAAAAGGACATGAAAATATGAAACCTTGAAAATCTTCTTCACTTTCAACTGTTTGCACCTTTTCTAATAGACTGTTTTTGCCTTTTTAGCACATTTCATTATTATCCTAGTTGAGTTTATTCAGCATGATATTTACACTTATTTTATTTACTTTATTAAGAAAACTATCTTTTTAAAACTAATATTCAGCATGTCTTTAGTCAGGTATTAGTACAAATTATTCTCAATCTTATATTATCTTTTATCTGTAATCATTTAGTAATTCTTTAAATTCAACAACATGTGGAAATTCATAGTAAATCTGATTTTCATCATACCAAAATTCTAGCCCATCACATGTTTTTATGTATTGTATTTCTGGTCAGTATTTACTTACAAAATAATCTAAAATCCATAGTAACTAAATATCCTCTTCTATATCAATATCACATTAATTCTACAAAGCCTAAAGTTTTGCTCAATTATCAGAATGCTGATTCTCATACTTATATTTAAGTCTAATTATTTTCTTAGATTTGTACTTTTTCTAACTTTCAATAAATTCTCTTTTCTACATTAGTTTGATTAAATCAATCTTTTACTAAAATTCTTAGCTATTATAGAATGTAGCTATATTATTATGGGGCTAAGCAATTGATTTTTATTGTTATACAAATTATGCTAGGAATTATTAAGCAGGATGCTATTTTTTCCACTTTTTAAGTAAAGGGTTTACATAGATCTTTTCCCCGCTTTAATTAGTAGTTTCTTCTCATCCCGGTGGCAAAGGTAAAGACAGTGCAAGTCTGGCTACCCATAATAAATACGGATACTCAAAAATTCCTAATTCATCAGCCTTTTAAAGCATTTTTTCTGGAGTGCAGCATAATCAATCTAAGTTACTTTTAAATTTATGCTCATAGTCATCATTTTCTAATAATTACTAATAAAATTAGTATGTTTAGCTTTGTATATTGCTGAAAGTTTTAGATTTAAATGTTTTTACTGTTATTTATTACTTTTCTTAATTATAATTTCCTATTGTATTAGCTCTTTTAGCAGATCTTTTGAAAATCAAATTGTTTTACTGCTATGTTAAAAGATTTATGAATTCTCTTCTGTATTGTAATCGTAATGGATGGGATTAAGTGTATACATTTGTAATACAATTTTAATACACTACTTTTCCATCTGGTAAAATCCACTTTTTTCAATTCTTTGGTAGAGGCTTTTCTAAGCAATCTTATACAAAATCTCTATAGTAATCTAAATCAGTGTAATAGCAAATTCCTGCATCCTTACAAAACCTTTTGACTTCTTTCTAGTAAAATTCTTTAGTATATAGGAGTAATTTATTTTGTATTTACATTTTGATTAATAATGGTAAAAATTTAAAGCTAATATTTTAATCAAACTATTAGAAATACCTTGTAAATAACTCTTTATACATCTTTATGACTATATTTGCTATCTTTTACACTGTAATTTAAATTAATCCATTATATTTCATATATACAAAGTACAGACTTATTATAAAAAATATTTTCATAAAGCCACAAATTTAAATATGCCTTAAACAACCTAAAATCTACTCTATAAATAAACAATCCCTTCTAACCTCACAATCCTCCCATAACACGCTCTCTAGCCTTAAAACTCCATCTCCCATTATAAAAATAGTGGCTATCAATGACAGACCCTGCCTCTAAGATACTAAAACGCGACGGAGAAGTCACAGAACTAGAATACCAAGTGGCGAGAACCCTTTCTGAATTAGAACTTAGCAATACGGAGCTAAAGCAAGATATCAGAGATGTTTACATCACAGGAGCTACAAATTTCAAGGAAACTGGGTCAGGGTCAAAGAATGAAGCCCTAATCATTATGATCTTGTATCGCTCAATGTCAGCAACCAGAAGAGTCCACAGTCAGTTGGTATAAGAGCTAGAAAAGAGATTTAAGAAGCCTGTAGTATTGATCTTCCAGAGGAAAATATTACCCAAGTACTTGAAAAAGAAGGGTGAGCAGTAAAGACCATTCTCAAGGACCTTAACCAGCGTGCATGAGGAGATTCTTAATGATTTAATCTTTCCTTCAAATATTTTAGGGAAAAGAATAAGAATAAAGTCAAATGGCAGAAGGTTGATCAAAGTTTTCTTAGACCCTCAGGACCAGGGAGCAATTGAAGACAAATTAGACACTTGGTAAGATGTGTATAAGAAGCTTACTAATAAAGAAGTACAGTTTCTGTTTCCACAGTCAAGAGAATTTCCTATTTAGTCGTAGTTTAATGTTACTTCAGTGAAAATTGGTGTTTAGAGGGAAATATAAAAATGGATCCAGATCCCATTGAACTGTTCCAGGAGAGTCTTATTGGAATTAATACAGTTAAAGATAAGGTCTTTGAGGTATCAGGAATTATGATGGGATATAAGAAGCAATATGCAGAGTAATTAGTATAGCAATGGTTAAAGCACTTTTTAGAATTCTTAGATGAAAGGCGGAAACTTGCTATGCTTTATGTAATGAATGAGGTTGTTTTGCAAAATGGAAGGGATTCCACTGAGACTTAGTACTTAAATGAGTTTCCTAAGATAATAGATCAGGTTTTGATTAACTTGAAAGAGCTAAAGAGTGAAAACTTGCTTTAGGAGCTAAATAAAATTGTGCTTATATGGGATGATCCTAGTAATTAGGTGTTTGTTTCTAGTTATATACAGTAGTTAAAAAGCTCAATTGAATAAACTATAGAAGACATTATTGATGAACGAACTGGAGCTACTGTTATAAAGGAGTTTGAAATAGGATAAATGCTGGAAAATTAGTAAAAGATATCTGATAAAAATAGATTTAAGTTTAAAGAAGTTGAAAAAATACTGAATACTAAGGATATTAGACATTCTAATCTAAACACTGAGGATTTAAAAGTGTGGCTTGAGGAATAACAATAACAAATTGAGAAAACTTTGATTGAAAACACAAGGTGCATTATCACGTGCTCTGAAATATTAACTGATGAGTTTAAAGAGTATGAAGATTTTCCTAGGTATCTTGATGAAATTATGAAAAATAATAATTAAATAGCTGTTTTTTAGATGTTTTGTTCATGTTACTTATTATATTTAAATAGATTATACTTAATATTGTTGTACTACTGATTAAATCTGTTTATTTATAAAATAGTACTGGTACATGGAATAAATACTTTTAACTAGTCTTTTTGAATTATATATTAACTACAAAATGATCTCTTCTTCCAAATCTGACAAATCATCAAGTACTTTTGGCTTATATTAAGACGTAGGCTATTAAACACTTTTAGGCTCATCTTAAAGATTAAATGACATCGGCTATATTTGAAACTTTGGTTTATTATCAATATTATTGAAAAAGCTCCCTCCCTAAGCCTTATTAGCAAGTTCTTACTCAATATTTCTTCTATCTCTTTACACATTCTTTTAATTATCTTGCGCAATCAGGGAGTTATACGATGCTGGATTGAATAGATCATTATTATTGTTTTATTCAAGCAAGTGGCTCCTATCCCTTCCTGATTAAATGCTTTTAACTTCTTAGATTTCCGATCTATTAGAAACTGGAAGATCTGGAGCAAAGGAGTTGTTTCTTACTGGTTCTTTAAAAGAAGCTGGTGTTATATCAGAGTTAACTTTAATTGGATTGTTTGATTCTAAAAAGGCAGGTTTAGATACTTCTTATTGAAGTAATTACTTTTACTATGTTTTCTGGTCTAATTATTGTAAAAAGGAGGGCTATTATGGAGGTTCTGTTTTCTTGTTATCTGCAATATCAACTTTCTTGTTATCTGCTATATCAACTTCTTAATTAACAGGCTAAGATTCCATTTTAAAAAGATTCGATGAAAATGGTTTATTCTTATCTTATTATTTTTCTTATGGTGGCATTTACTTATTCTAATCTACAGGGAATTTTTCTATCTTTTTATGGTTGTTTTGATCAGACTCAGGTGAGGTAAATGCAGATTTTTTATGCCTTTTAATAGGAGTTCTTTCCATTTTGTAAGATTTTTCAGTATTTAATCTACTTTTTGGCTTTAAGCTTTCTAAAATTCCATCTATTCCTCTACCATGGGCTCTTTCTATTGCATCAGTTAATTCCTATTATAAGAGGTTAAGTTCTTTTTATTTTATTTCATACTGCTTATCTAAATTTTAAGAAAGACTTTACTGTATGTTTATTTGTTTCTATAGATCAGTTTCTTAAAGCTTCTACTGTGTTATCATTGATTATATTTTCCTATTTTTTGCATTTAATTATTTGCTTACCTTTACATGTTGTTCCTATATCTATTAAATCTTTACATTTTCTCTAGTATTTGAGGATAAGCTTGAACCATAATGCATTGCAATCTCCATTAATTTTTCATATTTCTCCTATAGTTCACATTCTTGGTCATATTAGTTCTCATATAATTAATTAGCTCTCTCAATATTGTTCTCGAGTTCCTAGATACGTTATTTCTATATAGCTATTTCTTAATTATATTCACTAAACTTTTTTGCATTATCAGTTGGTTCCTTTTAGTAGTAATATCGTTAAATTTTGTTCCCGTTTACTTTTTACCTTTGATTTAAATCATAGTTTTACTTTTTAACATTCTTCAAATAAGTTTTTTGCTTTTGTATTTTTTACTTTAAATTGAAAACATAAGAAGGGTCATCTAAACTATTTACTCTTTTTAAAAGTTTATCTCTTTCTCTAGTATAAATGTCAATTTGCTTAACCGCAGTTTGATACTAATCCGATCTAGCTTTTACTTTTTGTTATTAAGTTGGTTTATTATGGATATTGTGTTTTTATTGTTCTATTACTTTGTTGATTTATTCATTCAAATCTTTAAGTTTTACTCTTAATTAATTATTTTCTTATTAAAGAGTTTTTAGATATACTTGTCTGTTCTAAGCTTTGCCTGGCAATTTTCGTTCGCTTGATTTACTTTATACTATCTATTTTTTCTTTATTGATGGTTACAGGCTTTTGTTTGAATAGTCAATTCTATTCATGTTTCTTGCCATAACAGCTTATTGTATCTTTTGGGAATCTAATTCCTATTATTTTGTTAATTCTTGAAATGAATCACTTCTTTTTATATTTTAGATGTTATTTATAGGGGTTTTCTCTTATCTTTAATTATTATAAGATATGTCCTCTGTGTCTTTGTGACTATGCAAATGTTATTCGACGATTCAATCTATGTCTGATGAATCCTGCTTTAATTGTTCATGTTGAAAGTGATTTCTATTGCTAATCTTTGGTTAATTTTATTTGTTACTTTAAAAAAATCCAAAATCCTCTTATAAATTAGTACCAATATAGTCTTCATTAATTGCCTCTCTTGCAAATAAATCTTCTTCGACACTATCATCAAAATCTCCTTTCCTACTGCCTAATTCTGTATATAAAGTAGGTTTTTTGCTTACAGAATCTGAAGATTAAGCATTAAGATAAATCTAGTCATTTTTATAAGTTTTCTTTTCTGATTTAAGTGGTAATGGTTGATCTCGTTCTTCACTTTCTTATCTATCTAATGTCATCTCAAATTTATCTGTTTTCTTGATTGATTGTTAAAAATTAGATTCTTCAAAAAAGTCATTGGAAGCCTCTAAGTATGAGTTATTAGATCCAATGCTGTTATCTTACTCTAAGTCGTCAATATCACTTGAAAACTATGGACTTTCCATTTTAAATAATTTAAGCAAAAACTGGTAAAGAAAGCCTTTAATATATATAATAAAACAGGGTTTAATGCTTCAACAAAAGTTAACATTTTAAAACTACTCCGGAGGATTTATCATTTTAATTGCTCTTTTGATTTGGCGAACAACTAAGGGTTGTCTTACATACTTTCTAGTCAAAGAAGTAATAAAAGGTTTGAACTAATCAGATTTAATAAAATCCCATTCTAGTTTCCTCTGAATTATCTTTTCAGTGCAAAATAAATAATTGTTTTCTAAGGCTAAGTTTAATGTAAGCAAAATATTATAATCTTTTCTAGCTCAAACATGCTTACTAAACCAACGTCCTTTAAGATGCTGATAAATTAATTACGGCTCACAATACTCAAAGAATATTTTTACTTTTTTCTATATATTGTATCCTTCATCTTATATTTACTCTAAGAACATCGGCTCGTATGATAATTCAATTAGGAAATCTACGGACTTTTTATTAGATTATCGATATTCATAATATTCTTTTATTATATCAATTTAAAACTCCTTTTTAAGCTCATAGATAATCATTTTCCTGTATCTAGCTGAAAGCTGGTCAAGAATTTTAAATTTATCGTCTCCTTATGCCTTTCAAATAATCATCATTCACCATGTTGTAAAAATATACGTTTTTGATCTTTATTAGAATTAAAGATAATGCCTGTTATATAGATCAAATTACTTATTACTTTCATCATGAATCGGATATAAAAATTCTACAGGTGAAAATCTTAGATTAAAATTTGATAAATCTGGAATGATTTATGCGTAGATTTGAGTACTTTAGCTTCTATATTTCGTGATAATTTTTATAAAACCTATGTAATTTAGTATCTTATGGGCAAATTCTTGAGAAAACAAGAACTTTAGAATAATTCCACAATTTTCCTACAATTTATTATCAAGCAACTCATTATAAAGCCAAAGCACTCTTTATCTATTTAAACTTATTAGCTCATCTTTATATAACGAATTTTCTTCTAGATCAAATCTATAACTCATAAACCTATTAATAACAAATTGATATAAGCTCACACTTTTATAATTTGCATAGATCAATTATAACTCTTATTTTCATGCAATTCAAATAAGCTTTGTATTGTTCAATTCAATTTTCTGATCATAATTGAACATATCTTTTATAACACTCTTATTTAGCCCGCTCATTTGAATCAAAGACATATAATCATCTTACGAAAGGGCTTTTAAACATACTTTGATCCTTTTTGTTATAAGCTTTTAGAAATCGATAGAATGAAATAGTTATATATAATGAAACTAGGGAGATATAGCAAAATAGCATAAATATCGTGTATAATCTTTAGGAAATGCTGCTCCTTATTATAGTAATTCAATACACTCATTCAATTTTTCATGACTTTCATATGAAAAGGTTTCTATTAGCATTTGATCCATTTCAATTTGCTTCTGGTTTGTTAATAGACTTCTACTCTCACATTAATTAATCATTTCACTGTTCCAAATTTATTGCTTGTATTAGATATACCTCTAAAACTCAACCTATCTTTTAGATAATAGTTATATAATAGGCTTATATAATGCTTTTGTTGAGAAAGCTAGACTAATTAGCGAGTAGTCGTTCAAAAAAGGACAAATTCCACTTGAACCAAACTATCTTTAGTTTGTTGGGTTTATTCCAACTACAATACTTATTGGCAACTCTAAAACTCCCATTTATAAAAAAGTCCGTGCCCGGGAATCGAACCCGGCGGTATTTTTGAGGTGCGATTCAAAACTGCTAACCATTAAGCGTTACACGGAGCTAATTGAATTACATCAGAAACCACTTAAAGGAGTTGTTAACCCATAAGATGAAAATTATAAGATATTCCAATTTTTATATAATCAAATTTAATCACTAAAAGCCAGATAGATCTCCAACAAAGGAATCTTGTATTCTTGATGGCTGGAGGTGATTCAGAACTCCTCTTCTTCTTTTATACAGTCTTACAATAAAGAAAGCAATAATTAGCACTATACAAGCAATAATCACAAAAATCCATCAATAACTTGCTATAAATGAACTTGAACCTTAGTATGTATTATCATATCTTGTTATATTGAATTTAGTACTTTACATATACATATTAGGATTACTTGCAATTATACTAAATTAGTACTTTTTCAAATCTCTACTACAATTTGCATCATCACTGTCAACTTTATTTACGTGTATCTAAGGTCTTTAGAATTAATTACACTATATCCAATTATCAGATACTCCAATCATGCAAAACTTATCGTCATTAAGAAAGGAACCGTTAATAGTCCCTTCAAACAATTATCCTGTCTCGGAATATTGTTTAACCTCAAATTATTCAAATGTACTGTTTTTAAATGTGGCTACTATATAACGTTAAGTTTAATTTGAGTATTATATTCGTATACCTAAGCTTTTATTTTACGGGCTGCATTGTATATCTAATACACCTTATCAATTTACAGTGCTTGAATAATCTCAACGTTGGTAATATACTGTTTATAAATACTCTATTTCAGTTGCGCTCTTATAATAATATTGCAAAATTGTGTTATAGTTAACTAGGTACAAGTAAGAGCCGCAATTCATAGGTTTGTAGTCTGATTGTATTTAAAACTGATTTACCGGGTTAAAATATTACAAATCGTATAAAATCAAAATATTATCAGGATTTTGTACTACAATGTAATTTTATTGGCTTATTTTAGCTAAATTTATGTATTAGAAATAGGTAAATTCTGTTTTTAGCAAATTTTAGTCTATTACTGTAAACGTAGCCTTACAGTTTCTCTTAGTTTCATATCGTATTAAATATGCAGTGTTGAAATTTGATTAAGGAGCTAGTAGAATAGTTTAAAAATCTATATATTACTTATAAGTGTATTACTTTATAGGAAATTATCCACAAACTGAAGGATATAATCCACTAGGACTTTAGAAAACCAATTTAACCATCTTTTAGCTAGATTTTAAGCCATTTCATGTAATTCTATTATCAAATATTAGGCTTAGTATATAATTAATTCCTTAATTCTATGTTATTTAGCAATCATCCAGCTAAACAAGCTGACCTTCAAACCAAACAAGCGATAAAAACAAAGATCTTGTGTAATTAAAAGATCCATATTATTCATTTGTAGGAATAGGATTATTAGCCTCATAGAAATACAGGTTTATTGACGTATTGTGATCACTTAAAAGATATGTAACTATCTATTATGCTTATTAATCTATAATTAAGTGATTTATTTAAGTTTAGAAGATTTAAGATTGTGTTATAACATTCGGATTGAATAATGCAAGTTAGCAATTTGATTCTTCTAGCTTATAAGTTAAATCTTTTCCTGTAAATATCTCATCTAAGTATTTGGTCATGTTTTATTAAAAGCTTATCTTGTTATCAAAAGAGGTTTGGTTCACCTATGGATAAGAATTATTCAAATCAATCTCTAGAGTTAACTATACTTCCCTACTACTATATTGATTTTACGCTGAAATGTTAAATCTTTACTAAAAAACTTAATCGGACTCTTTATATGTATAATTATTTGCCATTTGTAATTGAATATCAACTAAGCTGTTATCCTGATATAAGTTAAAGCATCTGTATACATTTACTTAGGAATCTGCTCCATTTAATTTAAGTGTGTATAAGTAATAAACTTCTTAAATTGGATCAAATATAGCCTGGTAGCTTTGATCTGAGCTTTTTGTATCCTAAAAATAGACAGAGCTTTATTTGACAGAATTAGTGTTAAAAATAATTGTAGTATTTGAATAATTAATGCTTAGAACTCCAAATGATACAGTAACAAAGTTAAATTGACTTACAATTTCAGTTTCGTAGGTATTTAAAAGTTAAAAGACGTTGTTTAGTTAATACTTTTCGAATGTTCCAATCCTAGTTAAGCAGTATAGGTAATTATACTCATCTAAAAGTAATTTTGTATACTACGGTGTGTTATTTAGTAATGTAACTACTATCTGGCTATCTATATCATATTTTATAAGTGAATCTTCTGTTAGAATTAACATTAAATTACTTTAAAATTCATCGATACATAATAATATATCTATGGCACTTTTTTGTACTATACTATCCACATCAATACTTTTTATAAAAGTTAATGCAATATCATAAACTACTATTTGAGTCATATCTGAACAAATTTAATAAAAACTTGAAATTCTGAAAATAGTACATTTTATTTAGGACAGAAATTATGTTTATAGCTCAAATTAGGGCAAGTCTAGCACTTATATTATAGAGTAATCATAGTTGGTTTTGTATGTTAATATCAATTTACCTTAGAAGTTATTTCAGATAACACTGTGAGCACTTTAAGGAAAGGCATCTGGATAAAGAAATATTTAATCGTCAATATTAAATTAAGTTTATCCTATCTATACTATATAAAATTAGCTAAGAAAATAGTATACTTAAATGGATTATAAATCATTTGAGGCTTAAATTGTGTTTTTATGCTCAAATTTGCTTATATTAGAAATATTTACATTTTGAAGTCATTGTTTATCTTAGTAGGTGATATTATATGTAATATTTTTTCCAATAAAGATCTCACTAAGATCAATATCACTATACTATAACTCCAATCCTTAAGTTAAATATCTCTAAACTGTTATTTCTGGACTAATATCAGAAGGTTAAAACTAGTTGTAAATTAATATTTCGTTTGGGTCCCTTAACACCGAAATGTTTGATTTAACTGCTAATTGATTTCCATATAAGTCAATAACATTTAATTCTAAAACGAAATCAGAGAATGTTTATATTGATAGCAAATCAGACTGAATATTATACTAATATATGCTTATCCCGTCTATTCCATAAATAATCAATAACTTTTTAGGCTTATAGCATTTTATAGAGTATTGGGTAGAATAGTCAATATTAGGGACTTTAAAAGCTTATTCTAAATAGCTTTCTCCTTTATTTTAATCAAACCTATGAAAAACTATTTAAAAGATCTCATTTTCAATTTCAGACAAAACTAAGTTATCATCAGCTATACAGGAACGGATTGTAATAGATTAGTTGACATATACTAAATTCAAATATCTCTGTTTGTCTAAAATATAAAAGCCTTCTGTTGATTCAACAATAAGATAGTTTTAATCCTAATCAAACATATGTACAGGCACTGTATAATTTAAAGTTTGATTGAAATTTCAAGTCTCTAAATTGCTGTCCAATATATCAATATTAGTATCTCTTGTAATCAAAAACATTTAATTGCCACTCACTTTAAAATAATCTTGCATGTTCAGTCCTTACATTTCTAAAGCTTGAAGTTCGATTGTTTATAAAGGATTTTAATGATTATCAATACTAAATATGTTTAAGTCTGGACTGGTTGAATTAGAGTTTTTGCTAATTTAGTACAACTAATTTTTACTGGGATTGATTTCTAAGAAAACCTATTAAAATTCATATGACTCATAAACCGGATACAAGCTAGGTATATCAAGTATAGTGTATTAGTAAATAGAACTGGATTTTTGATATACAGCGTATAATAAGCTTTTATAGTAAATAAGTTGTTCTATCTTTATAGCAGTCTCTATTGTCAAATCTGTGTGTTATTTTAGTTGATTATCAGCTGTAATATTGTAAAATAATAGATTATTTCCATTCCAAGTAATTAGCTAATCATCGAATATAATCATATCTTTATTTTACTGATAACCTTTACTTTCAATTTTCTCAAAACAAGTTAAATTAAATAGACTTTAGTGTATTATTTGTGATAATCCTCCTATTACTTCAAATTGTAACAAATCTCCTTTAAAATATTCAAATAAATCTAAATTTAACCGCTCTCCTGCCTAAAGAGTAATGTTCTAAGGAAATCCTAAGTTTTTAAGGCTTTATACAATCACAAGAGATAAAGCTATTACCATCATAATTAATTATCTGTACCAGATAAATATGTAATAATAAATCATGGAATCTCGGGTTTTGAATATATTCTGTATAAACAACTCAAGTATCAAAAGCAACATTGCAATTGATTAACTTATAGATCCGTAAAGTCTTTAACTAATAATAACAGATGGGACAAAGAGATCAATTTCAATTATTAGTAAAATACCAATGCAAATATAGAAATTATTTATTTGAAGTATTAACAAAGGAAATGTAAAGCTAAATTAACTAAATGCTACAATTTTTAAGTTTTTCGAATAATTTCTTTCAAAAGATTAATTACTTAGAAAAAACTTATAATTCTTAACACTCATAGGTAGTAAGGTTTTTTGTAATAATTTTATGATTCATTTAGATAACGAGTTTAGTTTAAAGAGCTAGATTTTGCATTTGTTGTAATTTCGTAATGGGAAAATTACCTAGATTAATGCAAAATGATGCATGTTTATTGGAAATTAACATAAAAATCTAAATGGAATTCTTAAAGTATTGCCTTTGTAAAACTTTAACATAACATACTTTGACGATCAAAAGTCTTTAGATTTAGTTGCTGAGTTTAATTAATAAGAAAAAGCAACAAAAGAGCTGTAATTTATAGTTGCACCTGAATAATGGATTTTTAATCTTATTTAGAGTCTTGGATTTGACGAATTTGAGTATTAGAATCACAGCATATTTACATTTATTTAAATACAAGACTAATTGGTACTTTTGAATTGTTATTAATAATTTTAATAGTAAGACAGATCTAGTTTCATAAGAAATCTATTTTCATAATGTTAGATACTACAACTTTAGTAGGGATAAAAGCTTTATGATATGATTCAAAGAGATTAATAATTAGTTAATATTAGAAAAGAGAAAGAAATCTAATTAGCTATACTCCATTACCCTTAAAAAAGTGAAATTCAAAGATAAATCAATTCGATGTTCTAATAAGTGCAATATTATGAGATTTACGATTATAATAAAGAAGTGAAATTGCCTGAAAATTGGAATCAAATATTTAATTATAGGTAAAATTAAGTGAATTAAGAAGAGAAAAGTTTGGAGTCTTTTGAATCATTAACGGAAAAAATGAATGATTCCAATTATGCATTAGATACACTTTTATATCAGTTACAAAATCCGAATCCTGCAATATATTTGTAAGTAACAAAAATAAAATAATTATAACTTGCTAACTAAAAGGTAATGTGGTAAATAAAGCTGAATAATAACTCCAATTAGTCAATTGATTAGTTTTAACTGGTATTAAATAGTAACTTTAAGTCTTATGCTGTAAAAGATTTAAGTTCTTATAGTAGTAAAACTATAATTATAATTTCTGACTAAATAGATAAAATTACCACTATACAAATAGAATCTAATACATAAGACATAGTAGTATAGCATATTTAGTATCCCTTGAAGATGAAGCAGCTGATTATTTAAGGAAAAACTATTCTAAAAATAACTAATAAAACATAGGATGTATTACCTCATATAAACTTGAGATCTAATTACTTGCAAAAACAATACACAATAACGGAATTTTTATAACCTAATAAAACTATATTCTACAAATTATGCTTAAATGAATAAGTACAACATAATATTATAGATGTATATTGCTCGAATGGTCAAAAGTAAATTTCGAATGTTGTTAAATTATAGCTAACTTAATTTGATAATCATAATATAGCATTAACAGAGTAATCAAATTGGGCCCTTTAATCTAGACTTATAGAAGAAGAACGATTATATTTCTATTAAAATAATAGAACTACTGAATATAATTTAGAGGAAAATAATTATTAAAGCCATTTAAGAAAGATACAAGAAATATTAGCCAAAAGAGACCAATAGAGTTAGTTATAATTCATCTCTTGTTACTAAAATGGATTAGAAGGTGTGATATTTTTCACAGTTTCGGATAAAGTATCCAGAAATTCAAAATCAATTCAACTTTTAAAGTCCTTTTTACTCAAAATTGTCTGAAATTTTATATTCATAAGCTTGGTAATATCACTTCAGTCCTACACACCCGTAAAATACTTAAATTTGATTATATTGAAAACACTTGAAATTATCAACTTAAAATACATAATATTAAGTAAATATAGCATAACAAGTAAATGTTTCGGGTAATAGAGATTAAATAAAGCTTAATCAAAGCAATTCCACAAAAGATTTGTAAAAAGTTCACAATTTTAATTAACTAGATTCTTTTTAGAATAAGCTTTGAAAACATGTAAAATCTACTAAAATTAAACATTGCACCTCTCTACAGCTCAATTTCTCCAATAAAGCTAATAATAACGACAATCGAAAATAATAAATTCTAATCTGAATCCATTAATAATAAAATATTCTAGAAATGAATAAGAACTAAAGCAATCAGTATCTAAAAGACGAGGAAACATCTTCAACAGAAATGGAGAATTCATAAGGAGCAAAATCACCGTTTTTAGACGATCTTACTTATAACTTGGAGCCAATTGATATGAATGTAGAAATTCAAACTTTTATAGAAGAAAAGCCGTAATATGTAGGAGATGATAGTAAAATTTTAATATGTTCAATATGCAGATCAAATCTAATAAACCTTTCTGCAGATTCGAACAGAAGAAAGAGAAAAAGATCAGAGGAAAGCATTCTGCCATCAATGACTGTATGTGAAAGCTGCATTAAATTAACTCCGGAAGAATTGTTAACTTTTGATTGTATAAGTGAAAAGACTAAAAGAATAATCAAGCGACAAATTGCTAAAAGAAGAGTAGAAAGTGACACTGTAAAAAAGTTAAAAGAGTAGTAATAAGAACTATAATAAAATTCAGAGATAACTCTTAATGAGAAGAAAAGATTACAGTAAATGATCAGAAACAGAATATCAGCCTAACAGAGCAGAGATAAGAAAAAAGCATACTTAGCCCATCTAGAAGCTGAAAACGATGAAATTTTGAATGAAAACGAAGAACTGTAGTATAAAGTTAAAGTATTGGAGCAAGAGAACGAGCAACTTAAGCGATACATAGAAGGACTCTAAACCCAATAAGGAAGCACATCAAACACCGATTACTTCTGGAGCCCTAATTTTCCCCTCTCATTTACATTTGCATTGTTTTGTATAATAGGCACAATTGCTTTGGTATAGTTTGTACAGGTATCGCGAACTTAATCTACAGATCTAGCAATTACATACAGAAACTATTCTCCAAGAGAACGAAAACTAGAAGAACTATCCACTTTTAATCTACGTGGATAAAAACAAGACCCTTGTTTACAGTCTTTGCAGCAAGAAATAGTACGTAAAGAAATGACAACAATGTACTGTCCGGATGTAGAGACTTAGTGGAGTTAAACTTAATAAGACTTAAAACACATACAGCTATTGCTTCCCTTGTAACAAGTATATTCCGAGAGTGTAGAGACAGATTACCTACTAGAAGTAATGTGCTGGGTTGCAGACGTTGATTTAATTAATAAATCATCAGTTAGATAGATAAATATTATCAAAATGTCAAATCAGCTTTCCCTCTGCGAGATCAGCAGCAATCATGTTATTAATGAAATTTTAAGGCGATTGGATGCAAAATTATATGAAAAACAATTAGACGAGCTTTCTCGTCCCTTTGCCACTCAAATGACTGTTAACTAAATTTCCAACACATTGGAGTTTTTAGGCATTAGACATGATACAGGAGAGAGCTAAGTTTATGAAATTGACTAAGAGCCCCAGCTTATTACCGCAGATTCGTGGATCAGGTAAAATCTGTAGATTAAAAGGCGTTACAAGGTAGAATCGTTGCCTCCCACATCAGCAAACAGAGTAAATACCCAGTCTTCACGCACGAATACTGGAAATAGGCAGAGAAGCAACGAGCCTATGCGAATCCCTCAGCCTGCGGCAGTAGAATTAAAAGCAATTGAGACTGCCTCTGACTAAGAAGAAGATGAATTAAGGTAGCACAAGGAAAAAGAAATAGAGCGTAGGAAGATATAAGAGATCAGGAGAGCTAAAAGAGAAAAGATTGAGCAGGAAAAAGAAAAATAACAGTAGAAATAAGCTGATGAGCTGAGGAATAGGCAGTTTACTTATGATGAGATGGGAAACATTATGATTATTTAGCCTCCAGTCTTTGAAAGGCTTGCTAATCCTATAATTGGACTTAAGCATAAAATATCGCAGGACCCTGTTAATACGAATGAAGCAAAGCCGAGGAGGAGAATTGCTACTTAAAGGAATATTACTCCAAGGTAGTTAAAAAGCCAAACTAAGTCGGATAGCAAGTGGATTAGGAATTAATAAGCCGCAGCTAAGCCTATACGTGACGTAATTGAGCCTAATAAAGGTATTGTTTTCAAAGAAGGGAATAAAGTTAAACTATCTAATGAACTAAGGAAATTCTCTACTATGAGTCGATAATAGTATTTAATGAAAACTTAACCGAAAATTGAATACAGTCAGGACGTAGTTGAGTAAAAGGAGCCTGAAGACGTATAAGAAAGCTCTAATCAGTCGTAAGCTTAGGTAGTATCGAGTGAGGAGATGTATAATAATATTCCTGATTTTGAAGTACAAGGAGTTGTTCTGCCAGAGATAAAATCAGCCCCTAAAAGAGTCAGAACCCCTAATAAATCTTATAACAGAGTAAGCTATTACAATAAAAACCTAGAAAAGTAATAGAATTTAACAGCTATTGACAATTTCAATATATCAATTATGAATCAGGATAATTGAGGAATGAATACATCGCATGGGGAAACTGTTATTCCTCATTAGTTGCCAAAGCGCCCTAATTTATAATAACAGTGAGCCACACATGGAAGCCGTGTGAGAAAACCAGATAAACCTTTTGTTTAATTATCAGAAATTATAAGAGAAGCTAAGTGAAACCGCCCTAGAGATCGTCCGTATGTAACAAAGAACACCCGTCATTCAGTATCGCCGAGATATCTTGAATTTTTGAAAACTAGGTTTAGTGTAAATTAACCTTTAAAATGAGTTATTTAGTCAGATGTTTATTTGTGCTATATATTAATTATAGTACATGAGTAAAATATTTTATAAATAAACTAAGTGCATTAGGGTATAAATAGGTAATATAAATACGCTAAGATACCTAATAAGGTTATTGGTAAGCTTTTATAGCAATATAGACTTATTTTTACCTTTATTAACCCACAGTGCTGAATTACTTAATGCTCTCTTGTGCTTAATCTCAAAAAGTTTATTGTGTTATCTAAAATTAATACTTCTAAGTATAATTTCAAATAATAATCTATGCTACTAAATAATCTTAAAATTAAAAACTAACTAATTAAAATCCTCAACTTCAGGTTCTTCCTCCTCGGATGTCTCTTTTGGAGCTTTCTACTCATATTTAGATACTTAAGCTAACAACAAAATTAAATAAGCAAATTCACGAAGCTTTAAATTAATTGGAAGTCAGCTTATTTTTTCTAGTCCCAATACAATCTTCTATAATTAAGGATTGTTCTAAGATATTCTTTCAATGTAATAATCTATTAGCCAATTTCCTTATCTCATATGATTCCATATTGGATGATCTAAAGAGTTATTGTCCACTTATTACCTTAGAAAGGGAATAATTCCTGCTAATCCCGCATATTACAGCTATCCATGGCAGGGAATATCATAAAGAGTATCCTTTCCCCAAAATAACTATTCAAATTAAGTTTATGTCAAAATTTATAGTATTTTTTAAAATCTTTCACTAAGAATTTCTGCTTTTACTTTTCTAATTTGTAAAATCAGCTTTTGAGTACTTTTATCTGGAATTACTTTATAAATTCCTATAAAACCTGCTGGAATGTACTTAAATTGTAGTTCATCAATAGTTAAATAGTATACAATGTCTGCGAATCTAGAAAGATTTTAGAATCTGCAAACTGTAGCTAATTAACCGTTTATGAAATCTTTGCTATCAATTCTATATATATGATTATTCGATATTGTGAACTAAGCTATTACTGCTTCAAAGCGACCTTCTAATTGTATACTAAATTCCTCAAAATCAGAATAATTTTCCCTCAATCCAGTTCTAGTAACCAGAACATAGCTTTCAAGAGTATCTGGATTAAAACGAGTCAATTTATATATGTTTTGTGTTATTCTATCTATATTCAACTCATTGAACCCTTATTCAGCTAATTAATAATGAATTTAATTACAAATAGTTTTTACTTATTGCAAATTTAAAGAAATATCATAAACTAGGTTTGTTTCTCCTATTATAATTTAATTATTAATATTTCCTTATCTATCAATAATCTCAGGAAAATCTGGATTAGTCTGTCAATTTCCATCAATTCTGTATTTTATTTAATTCTTTTATTTGGATAAACCTTTTTAAAATACTAGATCTACTCCAAATAGCCCCGGAAATATTTCATGCAGTTAAACACCTTCTTATCAATTATTTCATTCTCCGTATACATAAATCTAAGGTACATGATCATAGATATTCATTCATTCAATAACATTATGAATACCTTCATCATATAAAAGAACTGGAGATGAATGATACTATTCATATTACTTTTGCAATGTATCATCCTTATATTACCGTCTTTCTTTTATAATGGAAAGTCTTTTTGGATAAAGTGTATCAAAACCTCAAACTGAGCCTATTGCACCTGTGGAGAATGCTGTAAATCCACATATACTGAGTTAATGCGCAATAGTATGAGCCTCTTTATAACTTTTATTTTTGCACGTTTAATCGTAATAAATTTTGTGATGTGGGCTAGGTTATCATACCTTTTCTCCTTTATTACTTATTGGAATATGACTTCCTATCATCCTTTGTGAGCCAGTCATATAAGTAATTCCAGTAATACTATCAGGATTTGCATAGATAGCTTCTTCTTAAACTAACTATACTCCTAAACTCTATATTTAAAATTAATCTTAAGTATCTGTAGATAGTTCTGCTATGATAAGTAAATTAGGATTCACCTTCCTTGCTTAATCTAATAAATATTGGCTAACAACTAAAGGTATCTAATCAGCATTAACAAGTCTAATACCATGGAATATTGACCCTACTTTTATAACATATTCCGTCATTGCATTCCATAGAATAGGATTATCTTCATATTTTTATCCATATCTAAGCTTAAAGGAATCTTCATAAATAATAACAGAACGTTTTAAATAATTTCAGTCATCTTTTTAAGCTATTTTATCATGTTTATCTTCTACATAACCATTCTTTAACCCATATGTATTCTAAACTTTTGTAAAATAGGATCTAATTCAAGGTTTATTTGTTTAAAAGTAACGCATAAGAGAGCTTTTCATATTAATAAGTATTTCTTCTTCTATTCTTTTATACTTAGCGATTTAAAGTTGATATATTTATTATACTATACCTTATGTTTATATTCTATTTTACCTTAAAAACTGGTACATTGGCTAAAAGTTTAAAGTGCATCCAAATCTTTGTTCTCCTTCCCTTAAAACATATAATGATAAAAACTTTTGTATATAATTCTAAGATAATTCATGCAAGTATCTCCCAATCACTGGCTTAAATTTCAGGGCAATGAGTATGTGATTTTCCAAATCGATATTAAATAGGAAAAACTCTTCTAATTTTAGCTCCTTTAAAATCTTTAACCTAAAAATTTCTAGTAGTAAATCAATATCTTCCTCATTCTCGACTAGATTTCCCTTTAAATATTCTGAAATTGAACCGTTTAATAAACTATCATAAAACTAGAGTAGAGCCTAATCTAGCTCCCAAGCAACGTTTAGATAAGGAGAATTTTCTAATGTGTATCCGATATCGGGATTTTATTAGGCAAAATTACTATTAAAAACGCAATGATTTAGCAAAACATCTATTACACTTCCACAGCCTAATGAATCTAATTAATTGACTACGTTTTCAATTTATTCCTATTTATACTATTCCGTGCAATTATCTTCAAACAATTCTGGGTCTCATTAAAAATAATCGTCAATATAATAGCAATTTCCAGATCCTCTTAGTTTTTGTAAGGGTAAGAAATGTATAAAATTGTAATGAGTTGCTATAGACTTTTAGAGTTTTTCTATTCATTAATCTATTTTACCTAAGCAACGAGGAAGTACAGTTTATATACAAATTTAAGATAATTAAATAATTTTGTTATTTATCCTTAGTGTAGGATCCACAACTATTTGATTTAAATTTCCTTATCGACCATGTAAATCAATGTAGAGTTTATATACTCCTGGGCGAGTTAAAGTAAAATTAGTTTCTCAATTTCCTTATTGTGACTAATTTCTTAAACTTTCCCAATCTTCATATTTTCTTGAATTGATATATAATACCGAATTAGGATTAAAGTAAAAGCTAGTTTTAGGAATCTCAATTACTATTGTATCACCTACATTACAACGGAAGCTTCAAGATTTCATAGAGTCTGGATAGTATAGAGATCCTTGATTATCGAGTTAGCATCTAAGTGTTTATGACATATTTATAAGCTATAGATGAATAATAAATAGTGTATTTCTGAAGATTTATGCTGCAGATTACTTTTAATTTAGTCACAATTGAAGGCTAATGATAACTTATTCCTTTTATATTACTACTCTTGTAGATACACTGAAAGAAATTTGCTACTTTTTGTTGTTAATTTATTGTAATTAATCAAAAGTAAAATTTACCCTGCAATTTATTCATAGTTTGATAAGTCAAATAGTTAAAACACTCTACATATATTAAGATTCCTAATATAATGTATATTTTAAAGTCTGAAATAAAAGCACTTAAATTTAGTATTTCTGAATAAGTTCATTTATGAATGCAATAATTAAAATATCTAATAATTTATGTTATAAGTAAAGAGAGGAGTGATAAGAATAGTAAATAAGAAAATGTTTTAAAGGTAAAATTAGATTAATTCATTAACATATAATACTACTGTTTAAAGATTTTATATTAATTGTAATAAACGTAATTTAATTGAATAAACTTATTCTGTAATTCAAATAGCAAGCTAATTGAAATTTTATAGTAATTTTTATTATTGTTTTGATTATATACTTTGTGTTTTAAATTCATTAAAGGATCTTAGGTAGTGATTTATAGGATGAACAATACGAAAGATTTTAAGTGTTTTTATTAAGTTTATTATATACTTTATAGTTCAATTACAATCTTTTACTTTAATCATGATATTTCAAATGATTTATAGAGTTACTTAAACAAACAATTTAAAATGGTCTACTATATAAATTAGTCACATAACATCTAAACATCATAATTTCTAAAAAGCCTAACTACTATCTAAATTATCTATCCTTCTATAAAAAAGAACATATGCAGCTGATGTTACAACGGAATTTTCAGGAGAATTTGCAATTGGGCTGACTTTATTATCATCAAAGCAATGCCAAATATGACTTTCTGGATTTTTAGCAAAAACTGTATAATGGCCTATTTCCATGCTTCCATAATGATTAGATACAGCATATAGCTCATACTCCTATGACTCTGTCTACGGCCCTACTATATAAGGTGAAAGATCAAGGCATTGAACTGGGAACCTGACTAACTTATTATCTTTTTCTACAAATTATCATTAATTTTAGTATCTTTTCAAATGTATTATTAAAATCAAAGGAAGCTTATAAATGTCAAGCTTTTTACTTGCTTATACATTCTTTTGACATACAGAGCAATAAATAGCATTATATTCATCTAATTATTCAGGCTATCTAAATTTCTAGAAACATTAATGAATATTTAAAGGCTCTTAGTTTATCTAGTCAATTTATTGATAAGATTATTGAAGTTCAGGCTATGCAATATTATCTATTTCATTTGAGGTTTTATTGAAGATAATTTCTAATTAAAACCACTCATTATCAATAAATTCCTATAGAGCAGTATTACTATAAGGAAGTTTGCAGTTTTAACAATTAATCATCTTACAAAATGGACATTATTTAGCTTTATGATGACTAAAAGCTGAATTATTATATGGATTCACTACTTTTAGCTTAAAAATAGGCTTTTAGAAAACACTATTACTTTTAAACTTTATGTTTTCCTTGAACTGTTATTTAATTTATGATTAATCATTTATTTGAATACTAGAATCAATTAAATTTGCAAATAAATGAAATATTTCTAGTCACACCTACTTTAAAGTTCAATACTTACTTAATACAATCAATCTTGAATAACTAAAAGGGAGCTTCTATGAGTTATAAATAGACTGGCTGGATTTACATAAGTTCAATTACACTAAAATTTCATCCTAATTGATTTAAGGTCGCTCATAAATTCCAATAATTGTTCCACAAGCTTTATAAGATCTAACATTTTCCTCTTCTTATAATTACTATACAATTTTTTAGCCTTTTAAGTAAAATATTAGTACATTTTTTACATTAATATGCTGTATAACCTCATTAACAAGATCTTGAAACTAAGTTAGGTCTGATATTCATATATTAAAATGCTTTATTTTTTGAGTAATAGATATAGGAAAGTAAACAACTTCCTATATTTCTTAATCTTATTAAGGTATTGGTAAAGTAAGCACAGAAAAGGGATCAAAGGTTTTGAAAGTAGATCCACAATCCGGACAGGTAATCTCGGATTGGTATTGCCCATGCATTAAATCAACAATTATACTATCATCTCTAGACTTATGATGCTCTCAGAAGCTATTAGCTAGTTCTTCATCAGAAGTTAAACTGTTTTACAAAGATTCAGCATATGGCTTATCATTTACTTTGTTCAGGTCTTCATGTAACTTATCTAAAGTAAGGGATAAGAATTCTTAAGTATCATGCTATTAAAATCCACAGAAATAAGGGGCAAAGTGTCCTAAGCTTTATTTGAATTCCCATGGAGAAAACTAAGAATTTGGTTCACATCATAATTCTTTTATTAATTGTTCAAACTGCAAAACTAGTTTTCCTTAGGTTCCTCAAGGATTTGCTTGATTTATTTCATCTATATGCTTATTTTCTAAAAAATAGTCAACTAATTCTTTTGTATGTGATAAACATTGTAATCCTGAATTCATAAAGCAAGTATTTCCTAAGTTTTATAGTCCAGTAAGCCCTCTTCTACTATTCTCTTTCATTTAATATACTTTATTTGCTTTCTATTAGCTTTAACGTCTTATGGTAGTACTTGAATTAGTACAATTATGATAATTCAAGTCATTCTATTGGCAGGAGCTACTACAGTAGAAAAATTTAAGGCAAGTACATTGAAGCATAGAAGATTACTTTTACTGGCATCACTCACAATCTTAAAGTTGAGATTTCTTAAAAATCGAGTTATTGCCATATTCTACCAATTCTAATACTAAAAAATCCGATTCTGGTATAACATAATCCTATATTTTATAACTTTTATCAAGTATAGTTAAATCTAGTATAATATCTATGTATTAAAAACTGTTTTAAGCCTCTAGTATAAGTTTCTTAAAATTTCGATAATCAATGTTAGTTACTTAGTAAAGATTAAAAGTTTACTTAACTGTATTATCTATTAGCGCTCTATCAGTCATTCTTAAGCTTTAAATCACTTATTCAACTCTCTACACTCTTGATACATAAAATTACGATAGGTCTGTTACTATTCTTGGTTGTTTGGCTTCTATTATACAAATATTTAACTACATTAAAAAGACTTCAACCATTGTATTTAAAATATTTGTCTTTTGGCTATACCTTTCAATTTTGTTCAAATAACCATACTTTTTAGCCCAAAAATCCCAAACCTTTTCAGGAACTAAAATAAAATCTTTATTAAGTTGTAAGCCTTTTTATACTACAGAGTTATGAAAACCGTCTTCCTCATTAAGAGTCTTGATAAAATTATTTTTAACAAGAATATCTGAGTTATCTATTTCATTCAAATTATCCAATATCGAATCTTATGTGTTTTGTACTTCAAGGTACTATTTTCACTAGGCATATCATTACATTGAGACTATATACCATTTTGTACCTTCTTTTGGATAATAATGCTTTCTTGTAACTCCATTCAGCATTCCTGTAATTTAATCTAGTTCTTCCTATGGTGAACTAAATGAAACTGATGACATTTATTAATTCTATTAATGATATAGCACAAACTACTAATTCTAGTAACAGATACAATTGTTTAAATTTCTAATAATAAAAATGTATATTGGGCCATGGTAGGAGTTTAAGCTAGCCTAAGTAATTCGTATGAAAAATGCAATATATAATGACGAAGTTTTTACTAAAAGACCTGTTCTAAGTAAAACTATCTTAAACTATCATAATCAACAACATAATTAGAATTCTCCTAGAAGCATTTCTTCAGATACTGTTTAAATCCATCCTAAATTTGATATTGAAAGATACCATTAGTAATGAAAACGTATTGAAAACATTATAACACACAGTGAAGGGGAATAAAGGAAAAAGCAACTTATACCTAGACATAACAGTTAAATTAGGAGAAGAGAGCCAATTACGCTTCATTAAAAAAGAATAGAAAAGATGAAGCAAATGTACGGGATTAATAATCAATAAGAAAAATTAACTCTGCCTTCTATTAAGCCTGAATAGCGATGAAGTGTTTAATAATAATCGACATTAGATATCAGTAGAAATGATAAACTATCATAATCTATTTTCAGAAATAATTAGTAGTGTAAGGATACTAAGAAATAGAATAATGTATTAAAGCTTCCATCTTTGTCCAATAGAGATTATAATAAATTTTCCTCTTATCTTGAATGCCCACAAGCACAATAGCAAATTGAATCAGAAGTAGAAGACTAAATTGATGGTTTACTGTAATGGGTCCAAGAATTACCCGATGAGATAAGTGATAGTAATATTATTGTATTATAAAAATGGATACTATCTTGTATATTAATAATCAAACTTCTTACCAACAAAAGTGTCTTATTATCTAATATAATACAAATAGGGTTGCATTATAAACGGATTTTTCGTGATTATAAAATATTGCTGAGTAAATGAGAGTTGGATATAATGGTTAATGCAAAAAAGTAGCAATAAGTATAACATCTTTTGGAATAGATAAGTTGTTTATTTAGGCATTGAGTTAGGCTTACACTTTTAGAATTTTGAGTTCAAGGCAAACATGAGTCAGCTTTATAAAGAACAACAGGCTTAATAAAAACTCATACAGGGTTGATATAAGTGACTAAAAGGTATCATATTCTTTTAATGATTTGATATACTTAAACTTAACAAAAACTATCTAAACATCTTAAGTAATGATTAGATAACAGCTGCATATATTCAAAAAAGATTAAAAGACTTAATCATTATTTGCCAAAAATAAAAACTACAGGTGAAACAATTAACTCATGACAAATTACAGATTAAGTAACCCCCAAGATACAATAATAGTTTAATATTTCTGAAGATATACAAAAACGCAAGAAAATCTCTTACTCAAAGGCTAATTAAATCAAAATTATTTAAATATTACTTTTCCTTTCATTTAATCTCTGTGAACATACACGCTTATGCCTTTGATTTCTTAAATCTGGATTTAAAGTAAATTTAGAAAGAATAAAAGGCCTAATCCCCTAATTCTTATTTGGTAAATTGGGAACTACTTGCTTAATAGCAGTTTACTTCTTCAAAACTTCTATTTCTTGCATAAGATTTAAAATAGTTTACTTCTTCAAACTTAATTCATGACTATAATCCTCTAACTAAAGCTATGCTTTCTTCAACTTAATCTCAGCAGAGTGGTATTTAGACTAGTATTAAGCAAGCTTTTCTAATATATCTTCTTTTCCTTGAATTTAAGCTATTGCATGGTCTCTTTCTTATTTAACTTTATTTAGTTATCTTTGCA
>CAKKTI010000257.1:0-10859 GCA_920105805.1 Condylostoma magnum
AATCAAGTGTACTAAAAATACTTCTAACTACTTTCTATAATAACCTCTTGAATAATATGGCTTGAAAACATTAGGGGCATGTTATACACCTTATTACTAAGCTACATGAATAACATCAACTGTAGTCTCTCCAATTACATTTTATTATTTCTTGCATTTAATCTTTAAATACTTTATCAAATCAATACTTCCTTGTATATAAAACCCTATAATCTAAGACAAAATAGTGATGAAAAGTCCTATCATTATACACTAGCAAACTAGTTCTCTGTACTTATAATCTAAGTTATTCTATGATAAAACAAAACATGAAATAATAATCAAAAGTACTATTCCTTCACAAAATAGATTAAGTCTGTTTCCTAAATTGTTTTTTTCATAAGGCTTAATTATACCGATTAAGATAATAAATATAAGCTAAGTTGCAAATAAGATCTGTAATTACAGCTGTGGACGATCTTATAATATTACAAGAGTATACGCAGAAACAATCTTTTTTATAAGAGAAAACAAATAGAATCCTGCTTTAACATTATGAGTAGGGCTTAACATAGTATAAAACTCTCCAAATCTATTCTTATATTCTTAGTCGTTTAATAAATCATTTTTAACTAGAAAAATTTGCTTTATGATTACTCATATGAATATTACAAAAATCACGATATAAAATGATAATACAATATACTACATAATAGTCCATCCATTCTAATACTCCATGTCTTCAAGTTACAGAAAAATGGATAATAGAATCGGTAAGCTGGCAGTTTTGACTATTTAAATAAAAGCTTTATAGCGGAATAAATTATAGATTTTCCCTACTATTTTATTACCTTTACATTTCGATAATATAAGAGTCACAATAAAGCCTATAATCAGAGCAATTAATATCACTAAAAACCTTCATGAGTTTAGAATTACATTGGTCCCTATCTCCTCATAAGAAAACTTACCGTACATATAACTTATCTTGAAAAAGTCTAATCGAGGAGTTAAAAAATCTGGAATAAACTCAAAATTAGAAAAGCTTTAAGATCGCATATAGCTGTTTAACTCATCAGTGAACTCTATATTAATGAACAGAAAAGCATAAGCATACTACATAGCCTCAACACTTTTCCACAGTACTTCGATTTATCCCCCTGCACCAAATATTTAGATGACCCAAGACAAACAGATTGACCCACCAGCGCCTCTTTAGGAGTTCTCAGATACAGTTTTAATTGATTCATTGATTTCTGGGGTAAATTAATCTTCAAGTTCTGCCGTTAGTTCTTCTGGACTTTCAAATCCGTATTCATCTTTGAGCTTAGCCTGCATTTCAATCTTAATAGGAGTGCTTAGTTCAATGAAAGTATGTGGTGTTACCTTTACTATTATTTTATCGATGAGCCCAATTTCATATTCAAACACATAATCAAAGGATTTGTCTTATATGCTTATAGTTCAGTCCTTATCAATGTCTTCTACAGAATATACCTTTTGGCTGAATTCGATTTCTAGGTAATAAACACCGTCTATAAGGCCTTTATACTTCAAACTAGCTTCAACTTTTTTATTAGAACAGCCCTTTTCATTGCATAGAAACCCTACTTCAAACTAGCAATTGCTACTACAGCCATCTCCGCTTATATTGTTACCATCATCACACTCGTGTTAGCCTAAAAGTAAACCATCACCACAGTACTCTAAACAAATTGATTGCAATTATTGAATTATAGACTTATCCAAAGTTTTTAATTGTATAGATCATTCTATTCCATATCCCTATATCTAAAAGCATCCTATACACTGTTAATCAATTATAATAAAATCTTTTACACATTTTAGGCATTGCACTTCATCTTGTATTTGCTAGCATTCTAGGCAATTATTTGGGCATTTCTTACAATTTAGCTCTTGGTCAATATAATACCCGTTGGGGCATTTACAAGTATTATGATCAGCTATGTAGTTCTCTTAACAAAGAACACAACCATTGGCTTTAGTTGTAATTGTATTTCCTAAGCACTCGCATCTTCCTTCATGTAGAGTAAAATCCTTTTTACATTCAATGCATTCAGTATACTGTTCAATGCAATTTGAAAATATAGTAAAAAAGTTAGTAAATTATGCTTATATGTCTTCTGTATCTAAAGGATTATAATCCATTTTAAATAAAACAATTACATCATTGCTTGCATCTACTTAAAACTGGATATTAATAGTATCAGCATAGCTTTCAATATACACTTTTACTTGATTTATTTAAGTTTCTGCTGACTCTATTTAAATATACTTATTCAAATCAATGCTTACATCTATTCCAGTAGATAAGAGCATTTAAAACTCATAGAAACTCTCATTTTACTACTTTAATTCAACTTTTGGTTACTAGAAATTTTTAGTAAAGCACACAGATCTTTTATATAATTCAACTTCACATACAGCGTTTTCCTCTATCATGCAATTACTATCACATCCATCCCCATCAACTTAATTCCCATCATCACATCCGTATCTTCCCATATTCACTCCATCTCCACATATCTAATCACATTCATCCAGTACCAACTACTTAATATATTCTGGAATTGTATCTCATTCTATTATATAGTCCTATGAAAACCACTCTATTATATTGCAATGATATTCATGACATAAATCTTCTGTTAGAAAACAATCCTCACAGGATTCTTACACTTATCCACATACTGGCTAGCACTTTGATTCATTGATATCACAGTTCAGACATTAGATACAATTTTCTTATGTTATGTTTACTTAGGTGCCATCAGGTGCAAGTGAGTAATACAGTTTTCCCAGATATGCTGCTTCACTTTTACCCAGATTCTCAAAATTATGACTAAGTTAAAAGTTATCATCAAAATCCAGTTAAGCATAGTTATTCACTAGCATTTAGTTGTTCTTTTTAAGCTAAAGTGTTCGTTGACTGTATATATAACAAATTTAATACTAGTATTATGTGTTATTAGATTAACTCTTCTAGACCTCAAATAATTCGTTTGGATAGCCCTCCTCGATGGCTTTAAACTAGATTTTATCTCTTACAATCAAAATTATTTTTTCCTTTTAGTTTTCTAATAGTTTAAAGGAGAATTATTAGTCGTAATCTCTAATTACAAATGATATACAGAAATCAAGGGGTAATACAGGTGATTAATCATTTTAATCCACAATGCTTACTATCTTACTAAGATTTAACTCTACCCCAAGTCCATAAATAACTTTCTAGTCTTAACCTTTACTTTTCCCAGCATAGTCTAGCTCTTAGAAGTTGAAATCTAGCTCTAATTTCTCATAATCGCCAATGCATTCAAATACATCATTTTACTAAGTCCATCACGGGCATATTTTACTACATGTATCTTCATGAAAAAGATAACCATCTTTACATTTTATACAATTTGAGTGAAGAGGTCCATAGCATGTTAAGCATCTTTCACTACAGCTTTAGCAAATCCCATACTTGAAGTAATAACCTTCGTTGCATTCAATAGCAAATTCATTTGATAAACTTCCATTTTAGATCTGATTCCATGTGAAATTGTTATATCTATCTATGATGTATTAAAATTCTGGAATATGGTTATAAACTATGAAATCAGCCATTTTTTACTCCAGCCAAAGTAGTTTAATCGATTATATTCAATAAGCTTCTAAATCAATACAATTTCATAATGATTACATAAGTAAATCAGATTCTCCTTTTATTTTAACCTCGTGATTTATGTAACCAAAACCTAATAGAACTGGATTGGATGAAGGTATCTGGTGGCTTTAAACACATCCATTTGCATTGACATTTATAGTGCTGTTTGTGTTATCATAGAACACTTTAATTATTTTTTAATTCATATTCACTAATTCAAACACTTCATGCTCACCGTCAAGACTAGGGAATAAAATTACTGAAATAAAAAAATCCTTAGAAATGAAAAATATGTCGTCTTCATATAGAAAAGGATGCTCTAATACATTGTTTTCAACTCCATAAAAACTTTGATCATTAGATTTAATAGAGCTTGTAAACAAGCTTCTATATTTACCACATCTAGGTGTATAGGCTAATAATCCTGAGCAATCCTATCTTTAAGCTCTCAATTCCTCAAACTCCTACTCACTTTGTATTCCATAACCATTAGAAACTACAAAATCTAAAACCTCATAAGAATTGTTTATTGGCTTGATAGTCAATATAGCATCATAAAAGTTGGGGTTATTTTTACCAATGTTCAGCTCAAGGCAGGATGAGTCAGCTCCAAAATTTGCGCAGAAATACGCGTATTGTTAGTGAAATGAAATAGATATGAAAGACCATTGCCTTACTAGATCTATTTGGAGTTATTGATAATTTGTTAGATATGTGATATAATCTCGGAAGTATATTTGATTCTCGTGAGAATGATACTTTCCAAACATCGATTTCCCTATTTCTACGTAGCAAACTCTACTGTCATGATATGCCCAGAAGGAAATCATGAAAGTTTACTTGAGAAGATTTCCTTGAAGCAGGTCCAAATTCGTGAACTATAGTTCAGAGATGCTTTTTACAAAGTTCTTATTGACAAATTTGGGATTGAGTTGCCCGATAAGTTGGGAATTTTCTTAGGCTTTTACAGCTATTAGAAGAAAGAGAAGAATCATTTTATTATTATAGCTATTTAATTAAGGACTACATGGAAATCACTGTAATGTTAGGGTATTTGGCTTGTAGAGGGATAAGTTTTTATCATGTTATTCATTAAAATGTATAGAAATTAAATTAATTAGTATATTAGTCATTTAGTAATACATTATAGTCTGTGTAAAACATGTTACTGTCAATAGGTAATTTACATATCCTAATTTTAGATGTAAGATTAATTCATTTCGCATATACATCAGCATTTGAGTTAAACTCGCAATTATTTTAATAACATCATAGCATTTGGAAGACTTGTTTTGATATTAATAATGCATAAGTTATCTCTTATTAATATCAACTTTTTAAAAGGAATTATGTCTTAATTTAAAGCATTCTCAATAATATAAACTTGGTTAAGGTATATTATTATGTGAGTAAATAATTTTATTAAAGAGTAATGGAGTAAAATGATTTTAAATGACTAAAATACAACTTTATATTATAGAACATACTTATCATACAAAATACCCTTCTATAAGTATTGAATTTCTCCAACTAAAATTCCTCTGCTTGCATAATTAAAAAGTACAATACATTTACTATCAATAAAACATCCTCTTATATAACCCCCTACAAAACTTAAAACAAAAGACAATCTACTACAAATAAGTATTTTACTAAAACTCATCATATCCCTCTTCCTCTCCTTCACCTTCTGCGGTTTCAATACCAACTTCCTCATAATCCTTTTCAAGAGCAGCTAAATCTTCTCTTGCCTCTGAGAACTCACCTTCTTCCATACCCTCACCAACATACCAATGCACAAAGGCTCTCTTGGCATACATAAGATCGAACTTATGATCGATTCTAGAGAACACTTCAGCAATAGCGGTAGAGTTAGAAATCATGCACACGGCCCTCATCACCTTAGCGAGATCTCCACCAGGCACAACAGTAGGAGGCTGGTAGTTGATTCCGCACTTGAAGCCAGTGGGACACCAGTCGACAAACTGAATGGTCCTCTTGGTCTTAATAGTAGCAACAGCTGCGTTTACATCCTTAGGCACAACATCTCCTCTGTACATCATGCAACAAGCCATGTACTTTCCATGTCTTGGATCGCACTTAGCCATCATACTGGCAGGCTCGAAGGTGGAGTTAGTGATTTCAGCGACTGACAACTGCTCATGGTAAGCCTTCTCAGCTGAGATGATTGGAGCGTAAGAGCTAAGCATAAAGTGAATTCTGGGATAAGGCACTAAATTGGTCTGGAACTCAGTAATATCCACGTTCAGGGCTCCATCGAAACGGAGAGAGGCGGTCAAACTTGAGATTACCTGTGAAATAATTCTGTTAAGGTTTGTGTAGGTTGGTCTTTCAATGTCTAGTTATCTACGGCAGATATCATAGATGGCTTCGTTGTCTAGCATAATTGCTACATCGGTATGCTCTAGTAGAGAGTGAGTACTGAGAACGGAGTTGTAAGGCTCAACTACAGCGGTTGACACTTGGGGAGAAGGATAGATAGTGAATCCTAACTTACTCTTCTTTCCGTAATCTACTGAAAGTCTTTCTAACAACAAAGATCCTAGTCCAGATCCAGTACCTCCTCCGACGGAGTTGAATACTAGGAATCCTTATAGTCCAGTACAGTTATCAGCTAATTTCCTGATTCTATCCAAACACAAGTCAACGATTTCTTTTCCAATGGTGTAATGTCCTCGGGCGAAGTTATTGGCAGCGTCTTCCTTTCCTGAGATAAGTTATTCAGGATGGAAGAGTTGTCTGTAGGTTCCTGTTCTGACTTCGTCAACAACAGTGGGCTCTAAGTCCAAGAAGACAGCTCTTGGGACATGCTTTCCAGCTCCTGTTTCACTGAAGAAAGTATTGAAGGCATCATCTCCTCCTCCAATGGTTTTGTCTGATGGCATTTGTCCATCTGGCTGAATTCCGTGCTCTAAACAGAAGAGCTCCCAACAGGCATTTCCAACTTGTACACCACCTTGTCCAACGTGAATTGAAATAACTTCCCTCATTTTATATTGTTATTGATTAGTTGACTGGGCTATTTAAGTAAGTATGGGAATACATTTTACCCAGGGTTTATTTCCAAATCGCATAGAAATGGAAGTTTTGTTACCCCCATGATTGTTTTTCAAAAATTTAAATGGAAAGCTAGGCTGAATGGGAATATTAAGTTAAATGGGTGAAATATAACCGTGGGATGGGTGGAATTTGGAGGAATGGAAAAATTAGGCTTTATAATAAGTTTAAGCTAAAGATTAGGGTAATGGAGGGCTTTTGGCTCATAGAAGGTATGAAAAGCTTATATATTAAAATATTAGATTTCTTATTTATTGTTATTTTTAAATAACCGCACTTTCTTAATATTATGTAAGGAAAGATTGTGTAAATATTGGTGCATGCCAAGAGTGAATTAATTCAAAGAAATATGTTAATGCTATAGATATACTGCATATACCCAGGATCATTTTAGAAGGTAAATTTATATTAAGAATTTTAATAATTTAAAATACAATTAATAGTAGTTGGGAATAATAAGACTTACCCAATTGCTATAAGTGGAAAATTAGAGATAGACTGTAATGATTAAATAAAATATGCAGTGATTTGTATATTTTAAAACGAGAGAAGCAATCTATCCTTTTGCCATACAATAGAAATAAAATTTAGTATCGAGACTACCTGAATCCCCCTTGTAAAGCTATAAAAACTATCTGCTAATAATATTCTATACCCTACAGGAACCCCCTCCATAATAAAGAGATCTCTATAATTCTTCAGAATATCATAAATTGCATGATTTTTTGCCATAAAGTACCTTTCAACTGTTATTATTTGAAAAATTTCAGTTTAAGGACATTTCTCTATTACTTATTTTTTAAAGAATATGTGAGAAGAAGAAAGTGCATAATTAAAGCCCTCTATCAATTACTATTTTGATCATGCATAAAAATAACCAATTGAGGTATTTATACTATATATTTGATGAGCTTGTTAGTATTCATTTATAACCTTTTAGTATAATTATTAAATACTTCCGGATAAAAGCTATATTTTAAGGTTAATTTGAGAGAAAAGGTCTTTAAATTGCCATTATATAAATTTCCATACTCTCATTTTCATATCTTCTCCTGCAGATACTATAAGTGTTCCACTTCTTGAAATGCAGACTGAATATACCCGATGATCATGTTGTCCAATAATTCTGTTATTTTACGGGTTTTTTAAGTCTCATTCTCTCACTTTATCATCAAATCCATCAGATAATATTAATTGCTCACTTCTTGAAATACAAACTGATCTTACAGAAGAAAGATGCTGGCCAACTATTCTGTTATTTTATTAGTTTTGTAAGTCCCATACTCTTACTTTTCTGTCAGTACTACCCGGTACTACTATTTGCTCGTTATTTAAACTGAACTTACCCAATCGTTATGCTCTCCAATTATTCTGTTATTGGATGGATTTTATAAGTCTCATACTCTTACTTCATAATCTTATCCACCTGATACTATTAGTTGTTCGCTTCTAGAAATACAAACTTATAGTGCTGAGGAATTATTATGTAGCTGAGTGATTCCTTATTTATTAAATTTACATTTTATATGAGTAAAGCTATATTGCTTGCTACTTTATGCATTACACAACTCTCTTTAAATTAGTTTTATAGTGTTTCATCATTCATTACGGAACTATATAAGCTTTTTGATCTGTTCTTATAATAAACGGCTGCTATAATACTTCTCCAAGAAGATTAATCAGTCAATCTGGATTGGCTGTTTCTTTATCTATGAATTATTTAACTAGTATATTTAAGTGTATTTGATATTTAGTTTTAATCTCATGTCTGCTACAGATAAAGGTTTAGTCAATAACTGGGAATATTTATCTAGGTATTCCTCTAAATTTGGTTTCAGGGTTAAATAACTCTGAATTTTCCTATAAATCATCCAAATTATCTTTTGAGAATGGTTAATTTCTTAAGATTTGCCTTTTATAAATCTATCCTATATATTGTTTAGCCCTTAGGAATAATTCTTCGAAATCAGTAGCCATGACTAACTAAAATTTTCCATGAATTAAACAATATAATGAGAATTAAATAAACACCTTTCTCTCTTTATAAAAGTTATTTCAAAACCTTATATTCCTTTTACCTAATTTTCCTGTATTGAACACAGCTTAATAATTTTCTAATTACAACATATCACAGCTCTCTTTCAAAAAATGTCCGGAGTTCCATAAGAACCTACTTAAGCTATGTAAGAATACTATCAATGGGCCTATGATAACGGTGCAAGGTGGGATAAAATTGAATACCCTGTTATATACCCTCCGGGCTATTCAGGCAGTTAAGCTAAAGAAGACATTGCCCCCGGAGAAGTCATGATCCATGTCCCCCGTCACCTAATGATAATGACAATGACAGCCTTCGACAGTGAAATTGGTCATATTTTTAAAGAAAACAACTAACTGTACACCGATGCTTACGTTGACTACGAGGACGCAATAATAATTACCTATCTTATATACGAAAAATACAAGGGCACTGAATCGTACTGATATTACTTCATCAAGGCTAATAGCAACTCCCCAGATATCCTACAAGACTGGGAAAAGGAAGAACTAGCAGAGCTTTAAGATAGTCTCTTAATAGCAGATATATTAAAAAGACAAAAAGACTCCCGTATAATGTGAAACGATATAAGAAAAGTGCTTGAAAAATACCCTTAATACTTCACTCCAGAAATGCAGAATTACGAGGATTTCTACTGGGCTTGGAAACTACTACAAACCCACGCTTTTGGAAAATATACTCCATCCACTGCACTTGTACCCATAGCAGAGTTACTCAACCACGAGAACGTATATACTTACTACACTTTCTCCAATACTGAGGAGCCTCTTGAGAATATACGAGACTACAACTTTCTAGAAATAGATGAGGACTAGGACGATGAGCTGTATGACTCAGAACAATGCATGCCAATTGTATATGAATTTTTTGTTAAATTGAACCAAATAGCATACGGACTAGCCGAGGATATTCTGTATGAAAGGCTGTATGTAGAGTCCTAGGCTAAAGATGATGAGTTAAAAAGGCTGCAGGAGGAAAAGGAAAAGGGAATGGACTGGGAGTCAGTGGTTTCGGATTCTTAAGACAAGTGCTTTAATATAGTCGCTGATAGTGAGACTGGGTTTAATGCAGGGCAGTAGGTTTATCTGTCATACGGACGATACTCTAACAAAAACCTACTGTCTAACTATGGCTTTGTGCTATAGTAAAATCTCTATAATTACTGTAATATTAAAGTTCCATTAAAAAGGTTTGTTACTGATGAAAAACTACTTACTGTATGTGAAGATCTGTATCTCATAGAGCCGATTTAGTTTAGGGTGAAGGCTACTTCATTAAATAAGTACATGATAACTGTATGCAGAATTATGCAATGGAATCCTAGCATACAAAACCATGCTTGCATGAGTCCCGCTGACTTACAACTGGAAATCAGAGTGTTGGATATATGCATTAAGATTTTAAAGGAACAAAACTTTGAATTTGTATCATCTTATGCTGATGATGAGGAGTACTTAAAAGAAGATAAAGGAATGAGGTACTACTGGGCAGTCCTGTATAGAATGGGAGTCAAAAAGTGCATTATAAAGCAGATCTAGATCATGGAAGTTGCTAAGGTAATTCTAATGCGTATCAACCAGGGAATGACATACAAGCAGTCAGTGTAGTCGATTTCCTAATTCGAAGACTTGGATGAGATTGACACAATTAGAAGCATACTGAAAAAGTACTTAAAATGCGTTAAAGTATACCTTAATGAATAGATTAGCTAAACTATAAATTAGAAAGTGTCGAAGCTGTTACTCCTTTTGCATTATCTTCGAACATTTTTTACTAAATTGCCATAAACTTACTTCTCATTTCTATCATTTCGTACTTATAACGCATTATAAACTCATTATTCTTCTTCTCTTACTATTTCCTCAAATCAAACACCTCATTTTAAACCTTTTACAACATATCTTCTTAGAACAACACTATATTAAACGTATTATCCAGGAATCCATTGTACTTTTCATACATTTTCCCGACTTTGTTTTTAATTGTATTACCCTTATCCTTTAACCCCTCTTTCTTATCCTCCATTGCCTTTTGGAACGTTTAAAATTCTTATTAATTAGCACTATTGCACTC
>CAKKTI010000257.1:10959-30841 GCA_920105805.1 Condylostoma magnum
GTTTTTAATTGTATTACCCTTATCCTTTAACCCCTCTTTCTTATCCTCCATTGCCTTTTGGAACGTTTAAAATTCTTATTAATTAGCACTATTGCACTCAGTAATTTAACCTTCAATCTCATTTAAATTACTAGCCAACTCTGCTTTAAAGGAAGTACTATTTTATTTAGTAGCATTTCTTTAATTAACACTTATTCCTCTGAGTTTATCTTCTAATTACTAAATTCGACTTTTTAAGTCAAACACACCTTCAGGCTCAACAGTAGCGTCAAGTTTTAGTCTATTAAACTCTCTGCATTTCTAACCTTAACTGTTTATATTGGAAACAAGATCCGAGTATCTCTAATTAGCGTTCTTAGCCTCTTCCTCCAGCTGCATTAACTTAGAATCATGTTCTAACAGTTCATTCACAGGGGCCAATAATTAGGAGTTTTAGCGAAGGTTTCTCATGGTCTGGTCTAGTAACTATACACGTTTTTCATATAAAGAGGCATTATCTGTAGATTTTCCTGTTTTACGGCGATTCATTTTTATTAATTAGTACTAGGGAAATTGTGCAGGAGGAGGATAAGTTTGTTCAGTTTTGTAGAGGTTGAGGATAATTCTACGTCGAATTAGGATTGGAACTGTCTGCATTGCTGTTTTATTTGCTGGATTTGTTGGTTTTAGGGAAACTCGTCCTCTAGGTCATATAGGAAATCTTGGATGTTTTGGATCTAGTCACTGCAGTTTGCCTCGTAGTTGCTGAATTCTGTTTGTAGTTGAATAATCAAGTCTTCTATTGGGAGTCGTTCTGTAAGCTGAGAGGAGTATTTAATTCCCCTGTATATATTCGTTATTAAGGTTTGGCAGTCGAAGTGGTATTAGAAAGTTTTGGTTAGAAATTGCTTTATTAATTCAACACTTTCTAGCTAGAATCTTATACGGTCTTTATAGTTTAGTTTATTGGATTGCTGGATATACACCTTGTTTTGGATCTCACAGTATTTATTTACATTTGCTAAGTATTTTAAGTAAAAGTTTAGCTGGAATTTTGTCTAGAGGTAGTCTTAGTGTTATTTAAGGTCTTAGAGTTAGGATTCTATCATTTAATACGCAGGTATAACAAGTTCTTGTATATCATAATTCTGATTTTACTGTACAGGCATTAGGTTCTCCTAGACACTTTCTTCTTGCAATAATGCAATTTCTATTGTTTAAAACATCTGTTTTTTGTAAAACTCAAATAATTATGAAATTTCCTAATTTGACTATTTTAGTATATTATTTGTATTAGTGTCTAGTTGAGGAATCTAACCTTATAAATCCTGTCCTTATCTCTTAATTTCATTATTTAATCGATTAATCCTGTTAAACAAATCGAGATTTTACCTTGGTTTTATTCTAGGCATGTATTTTAAGTTATCATAAGTTTTTATTTCTTAAAAGAATTGTTTTCAATTGTTCCAAATTGTCGAAAAGCGCTGTTTAAAGCTCTAACAAACTGAGTCAAGTAAGGCTAATTTTTGTTTTTAGCTTAAAAGACTCTTTAACTTAAGAATAGGCTCTTTTCTCTACATTCACGAGTTAAAGGCTTGCTCTAATAATACAATTTTTCTAGTTTAAGTGTCCATTCTTTACAAATCTGTAATATTAATAGACTTCTTGTTAATTTGCTTTCGGCTCATTTTTAAATTTTGTACTGAAATATGCACTTGGTATTAGATGCAATAGTTATATTTTAGATAATAGAAATTAAAATCAACTAGATTTCTGTATATACAAAGTAATAATTGATGAATATACACACTTTTATATGAATTTCAGATCGTCGTAGTCTCATCCATTATTCGGTGACGGGGAAAGAATTTTTCATCATCCATTTTAATTATTATAAATATGTTATACAATACTAAAATTTAATAGTTATTAAAAAAGTGATGATAACTTACATATATCATGGTGAAATCAATACAAAAGCTTAGGTTTAACTATACATGAGTAGCAATATTACATATTTAATTATTTATACTAATTAATCCATTATGGAGCAAAGAAATAAATCTAATTTCCAATTACTAATAGAAGCTCTGTTAACATACATAGAAAACAACTATCCTTAGTAATTCGATGCAGTTTTAACTTAACTGGATTTATAATACGATCAATTATTACCATAGTAACCCTTACTCAGATCTCTCAAGGATTTTTAGATATAAAACCTACCAAGTGATATAAAGGAAATGAGATACATGCATGCTGAAAATAGAAGACAAGCTAGGATAATAAAATTGGCCACTGAGGTATAACATATTGTACATGATAGTAACTTACAAAAATCGCTTAAAGCATTACATGTGGAAGACAACTAATACGGTAGACGGTAAAGCCAAGCTAGTAGAGGCCCAGTCAACAGAAAAATGTGCCCATCTCCAACTGAGTATATTAGTAAAGGATTCGACAAATAAAGATAAAAGATGAGCAAGGCTATGGATCATTTCCAAAGAAACTTATAGATATAGAAATAAGCACAAGATACAATGGATGCCAAACAGAACAAATGGAAGAAATAAGAAAAAAAAGCACTACAATTATCAATGGAGTCTAAAAGAATTAAAGAGGAAAAGGCTTAAAAGTTTAATCAAAGTGTTGAAAAGGCACGATAAAGGAAATAAGAAATTGAGTAAGAAGCGCTTAGTAAGAGATTAAATTAAAGCAAGGAAATAAAGCAAAAAGATCTCAAATTTGAACAACTAAAGTAAAAAAGAAACTATTAGCTCCTTAGAAAATAATTTAAGGATAAAATAGCACGTCTTAAGCAAGAAAAAGCAAAAAATGAGCAATTTAATCAATCAGAAAATGAAGCTAAAATCTCAAATTGGCTTAAGTCTTTGGATGATAAGTTTTAATAAAGATACAAAGCTTATTAATAAATCTAAGACGAAAAAATTTGCAATGCCAGAAGCCACAGCTTACATGTCTACTAAAAGTTGCTAAGTACATAACGATCATTTGACCTACAACAACAACAAAACCTGCAAAAGGTGATAAACAAAGGCATGCATACAAACCATATAAAGAGCAAAACATAATCATTTAATGAAACTCAACGCTACAATATAACTAAGAAGCTTTCAATTACATTTGAGCGTTAAAATGAAACCTTATAACAAGTAAAACAAGAATACAACAACTGAATGAAAAACGTAAGCAAAAGAATAACATAAAGAAACTTTGCTAATAGACGTGCTTTAAGATAACAAAAAGTCACTTAAAAGTAAAAATAAGAATCAAGCAAACTCCGTAAAAAGGACCAATAAGAAAACTTTACCCGAATCCAAGAAAACGACTAACGTAGAAAGCAGAACATACTAGAAAAGCACAAACAAAAGTCAGAATTAGTCCACGAATTAAACAAAACAAAGCACGATATATCCAAATCATCCCTAACCAGCCAAATGCAGTTTAACATTTTCAAGACCCAGAAACTCTACTTATCCCCAACTCAACGCAAGTCCAATACCTTAGATCGCACTTTCTAGTTAAAATAATAAACATGATAGATAACAACGAGGAATACAAGCAAATAATAAACAACATTCAAAGGACTGAAACAGTAGATGACTCCCGGAAATACGGCGTGCATTTCGACTACAAAGACCTATGCCAGCGCCTCAACAAGGTAATCCGTAGTAAATCCACAATGCATAAAAAGCCAAAAAAGTCTTAAAGTAGGATCAACCGTCCCCGACTAACCAACAAAGTGCAGGCCTTGACTGATAGAAACTAAGTTTCTACTAAAAGACGCAGAGTAATAGTAAAAAACAGAAGCCAGGGAGTCCTGAAATCCTATACAAACTCATCCCGGAAGAACAACAATGTAAATACCCAGCTGCTTACAAGAGTCAATACACTGCAACTGCGAAGAGCCCCAAAGCAGATCGTTACTAAACAACTAACAAAGCAGAGCTTAATTCAAACCTATTTAAACTGGACAAACAACACCCTTACAAGCTACCCAAAACGATCGTTTACTAAGCCTAAAATTCTTTAATAAAAAAATGTTGAGAAGGGGCCTATTATAATTGCGAATGTATTAAAAACAACCCAAGACAGGACTGGAGGTTGATAGTTATGATAATCCGTATTTGGAAACCTAGTAATCCAGGCCCAAATCCACCATAGTTCTGCCAGTTTCACCCTATCCCAGACGCGAGTTAAAGGAAATCTACCTTCATACACTGGAGTTTTGCAAGGAACTGCCCGAGGATTACGCATACAGGCATTTTACAGAGGAAATGACCAGATATCGGCTGAAGGTAGTGGAGGAGAATAAGAATATAGAGGATATAGAGAGAATTATAGGTTAAGGGTAAATCGAGGAGCTTATATACGGGGCTACTAGTGAACTCAGGTTATTGCAGTATGCAAAGGTGGAGGAGGTATGGAAGCCTATTTAAATGACTGAGGAAGAAGCGGAGTTTGTGAATAGTAAGAAGAAAGGAGTTTTCAAGGACTGGATGCAGACATTTGCGGAGGACTGGGTAAAGGAAAAGAAACGTCAGTAGTTAAGTTAGGTTTAATCTTTATACGGGCTTTTGTTTAAATAAGCTATGAACTTTGACATTATGTTGAGAGTTTGGGAGAATTGCTTCTTTTAGTGCAAGTTTTGCATGGACTGGGTAAAAATTACGTTTATGTACTCGTGAGATGACTCACTGTATGATTTCTGCTGCTTTTTGTTGCTTTGGATTAGTTTCTAGGACTCTTATAGTATTTTATGAGTTCTCTGACTGTACCGCTGTGCTTTTTAGAGTAGTTATGTAGGTGATTTGTAGTTTTTGTACCTCTAGCTCAACGCTTTTACCTTTTGAATAGAAACAGTAGATCTATTTTCCTATTTTGGCGGTTTATTCTCGTCCCTCCTCTTAACCACAAACTACGAATTATTAAGCTCCGATACTTTTTTAATCCTCTAAGTCAAATTCAGTATCCCAGACTAATTCAAACATTTTTCTTACCTATTTTAAATTTTCAGCAAAGGCACCTTAACCCTCCTCGGGCTTCCTTCCTCCTTATACACATGAGTAATCTTAATCATTTTTGCAAAAAGCTATTCCTCCCTCTTAACCAGCTCCTATCTCAACTTAACCCCCTTACAATTAAAATCCATCTTAAAATAATTCTAACAACCCTCAATACGAAATGTAACTGCTCCTTTTAAATTTTTCATATACACCCCTCTTACCTACTTTTGATAGGCTGAAATAAAATTAAATATGTAGCAAGACTCTTTCTGCTGCCCCAACAGGGTGCGCATGTCTGACAACTATGAGATAAAGCTGGAAAAGATGCTAGCGAGCTGGATTCGACTGGTAGTGAAACTGCCCTGGATATTCATCATAATTTCCTTTATCCTATGCGCTGTTTTTACCGCTGGATTTGCCCTTATCGACGTGCAAAATCAGCCTGAGGATGTCTGGGTCCCAAATAACTCTGACTCAGCTAGCAATAGAGATGATGTAGAGGACAGATATGGGGATGACCCATAGCGATATATGATTTACGTTACTTCCGACCGCAGTGAAATCAAAGATTTAATGTCGAATGAGCCCTTTTAACACATTGTGGACTTTGATTCGCAGTTTAAGGCATTGGAGTAAGATGGTATTAGTTATAGCAGCATATGTGAAAGGGTTAGTACTACCTTCCCGTGTGTGAGTAATGAGTATGTTCTAGGGTTTTGGAAGGATGCTAATCACAATATACAATACGATGCTTAGACGCCTTATCAAGTTCATTTCAGGATTCAGTCGGGCCGCGGAGTGTCACCGCTGTATGAGAGGTATGATTCCCATTACATTCCTACTAGAAGAATGTTTAGTGGGAGGCTGCCTGAGGAAATGGTTTATGATTCTAGTGGAGCAAATGATGTTTACTATTTTGAGGCACTACAGTATGAGTATACCATATAAGTGGATGAGGATGACGAGGATGATGTGGAGGACTGGAAGGAGGAGCTGGAGGACCTTATTGATGATTTCAATGATGATACTAATATCATATAAGTGCATATGTTTAGTCTTGATAGAGTGGGAAGGGATTTGGAAGAGGCACTTACTCTTGACTTTGGGCTGTACTTTGGACTGCTGTTGTTTATTTTCGTATATGGGTTCTTTATACTGGGAAGATGCCACCCTATATACTGCAGAGTTCCACTTTCATTAGCCCTTATATTGATGTATATCATGACCTTGTTCTCAGCTCTAGGATTCACATGCTATATTTATCCGTTTGTAGCATCAAATGCTTACATTACTTTTATACTAGCGCTGTAAACTTTACTGTATTCCTCGTTTTTAGTGAGATCCACTGAGCATTATGCACTTTAAACGGCTGACTCCGATAATAAGTAAAATGCTTTTATTGACGGAGCTTCAAGGGCTGGAGTCTCCTTACTTAAAACTACTATCATAGGAACCATTGCCTTTGGATTAGGAACTATTTCCAGTATTGATGCTATTAAAAGTTTTTGCTCTGTAGGTGCATGTGCAACTGTTTTTAACTTTTTTAATACTATGACTTTCTTTATTGCATGCCTATACTACGATTATAATAGAATTGTAGAAGAAAAGAATGATTGTTGTACTATGTGTACTTGTAATCCAGAAGGAATTCTATTTTGTGGGGGAAGATGTGTGCTAGATGACTATGCTAATACTAAACAACCTTTCCTTGATGTACTTTTAGTACAGAGAATCGTGCCTTTGTTGTAAAGAACCTGCACTAGGATTGTACTAGTGGTACTGGTTGTATTGATTATTGCTGTTGGAATTGCAGCCACTTTGATGATAGGGCAGGATTTCAAGACAGATTGGCTAGTTACTGATGAGGACAGTTAAACTTAAGATGCTATTGATATTAGAGATGATTTCTTTGGAGATAGAGGGTATATGATGAATATTTATACCACTGATGTTGATTTTACATTCAAGAGCACTCAGAGAGGGTTAAGGACTTTGGTTCAGGCCATGAAGGATAATAGAGGGTGTGCTAAGGACTGGTTTTATGATGATACTGTGTTTTCGTGGTATGATTCATTCAATGCTTGGGTAGGACAGGGATTATGTGTAGACTCAAACTCAGGCAATGTTTATGAACTAGAACCAGATGGATACGTTCCTCCTACTTTCTTCAACACATGCCTTTCCTAATGGATACAATAACCAATCGCCTCTCACTTTGTAAACGATCTTTACTTTGAGAATGGCCTCCTTGAAACAGCCCGTCTTAAGGGTCGAGTTTAATACCTAGAAGACAAAAGCGACTAAATCTAAATTCTCTAAGACCTGTTTGACCTAGCAGACGACTACGGTCCAGGCGACTCTTACCCCTACAACACCAACATGCTATACTACGAGCAAATAGCAGTTCTGTATCCCACAACCTGAATCTTTATATCAATCGTGATCTTACTCAACGGCCTAGTCAACTTCTCCCTATCCCTCCGCATAAGTTCAGTTCTCCTCTCAATGCTAAACAACCTCGCTATAGTATTCTCGATGTTTATATCAATGTGGATTTTAGGAGTAGACTTCAACGTAGTGACTGTCCTCAACTTATTCATGGTAGCAATTCTAGGTGCAGAGTTTTCAACTCACATCACCCATGCTTACGTCTCCCGCCCGGGAGACAGAAAACAACGACTAGAACAACTATATAAATTTGCAGGTTCAGCCTTGCCTCATGTATGCCTTGCATCTCTAATAGCTGTGATTATTTTCATGATTCCTACTGACACGTATATATTCTAATCATTTGCTAAGATGTGGGGAGGTACATTGGTGTTTATATTTATACTATGTTTCCTGGCACTTCCGGCATTTTTGAGCACAGTTGGCCCACGATCGATGCAGTTGAAGCAAGGTATGGTCGGGTCTGAGAAGCAGGATAAGGACCAGGACCAGGCCCCGTGGGAGCAGGAAATGGATGATAATAATCAGTACGACCCGCCGGCCGACCAGCCCAATGTGCCCCAGGATATAGATATGTACAGGGATGAGAATGAAGCGACTCCCGGGCAAGATTAGTTAGTTAAAAGTTAGAAATTATAAGGGAGCTATGCTCTTTGTTTTGCGTCTTCTGCGTTTCCTGCGGTTTTTCAGCTTTGGCAAGGAGCACTGACGTTTAGGGATTTGTTTCTAGGTGAAGTGTTTCAGATTTGTTGGGAAGATTGCTATGCTGAGTGTATTGAGGAACTCTCGGCGGAGTTTTAGTATTGAGGCGATTTGGTTTGTTGTGAGATTGTTGAACTGGTCTCATGTGAATTTTAAGTGGTTTATTTGGAATTCTCAGTTTTATTAGCGAGAGGATGCTTTGAGGGATTCCTGGTACTTGTAGGTGTCTTGGGACTTGTTTATATTAGGAAGTTACATTTTGTCGGAGTAGCGTAAGGCGAAGTAAATTGAGCCATTTAAGCCTTAGTTGCAGGGGATGGATTGCTCGGCTTGTAGTTGACGGAATTTTGATTAGAAGCAGTCTTGTAGGAAATCTTCAACTTCTCGCTGCTCGGAGATAAAAAAGCCTTATATAAACTTGTACTTTTAGTTTCTGTGCTTAATAGTTTATAGTTGTTCTTTCAGTGTGTTGTATTCAGGGCTAGTATCACTCTAATCTTAAGTGATTTGTATAGAAGCTGATTGCTGAGTATGTGAGTTTTATAATTGGTTATCTTACATTAGGTTTTAAAACATTGAAATTTGGCCTTAAAGCTCAAAGTTCTATCTGTTGCATTTTTGCAAGGTTTCTTGTAATATTTTGTACTATGTTTACATATTAGCATATTTCGACTTATAAAACTTATACTGTTTTTGCAGTCTTTTCCTATACTAATCTATTGCTTAGAATTATTATTATAATTGTTGAGTGTCATCATATATCTCTTTAACACTAGGATCATTGGAGCTGGCAATCTCATACCTATTTATCTCGTCAATATAGTATTATAATTAGTTTTATAACTAATCTAGTCTTTATTAAAAGTGCTTGTTCAGTACTATTTCATTTCTATTTATCACAGAGGCTATAAGTTAATCCAGATTATTCATGCCTTTGAATACTTCTTATCTGCTTAATTCAATATTATCTATCCCAGCTTGAAACTGCTCTCCCATATAAGTTAAAATGTCTTATTGTCTATGTATACCAACTATATAAAAATGATTGACAGAAAAATACAAACATAAGACAGATCCTTTAACACACCCAATAATCTTTTTCTAAAAATACACACAAGCATCTTAATAACTAAAATGGTAGAAGAATAGCATTACTTGCCATCGCTCCTAGAGAAATTTACACCAGAACAAAACAGCAAATTAGAAGAATTCAAAGTATCTCTCCAAGACCTAGATAATGTCCCAGATGATCACACACTTGGACGATTTTTAAAAGCACGATAATTCAATATATAAAAAGCAAGGGAAATGCTTACCAATTACTTAAACTGGAGAATTTCCTATGAAGTAGATATAATAGATCAGTTCGAATTCCCGGAGCTTTAAGGAGTACAATAGCTCTACCCTCACGGATACCATCAGACTGACAAATTCGGCCGCCCAGTCTATATAGAGAGATTAGGCCAACTGAAGCTAAAAGACTTGTTTGAAATTACAACTGATGAAAGAATGATTAAGTATTTTGTGAGGTCTTATGAAAATCTAATCAATAACATTTTCCCAGCTTGCTCAAATGCCGTGGGATACAGAATCGATTAAACAGTCACAATTTTAGACTTAAGAGGACTTTCACTGAGAATGATAGGCAAGAAGGTGTACAGGTTCATAAAGCTTAGTTCACAAGTTGCTTAAGACTACTATCCTGAGATACTCGGCCAAATGTTTATCATAAATGCTCCGATGTTGTTCACAGGGATCTGGAGATGCATAAAGCCTTGGCTTGATAAGCAAACAGTGGCTAAGATTTAGATTGTGGGTAAACGGTATATAACTAATCTACAAGAGCTTATTGATATATAGAAAATACCTGAACTACTAGGGGGAAACTGTTCTTGCCCTAATGACTGCCTATAGGATTCCCCTGGACCCTGGAAAATTGAAGCATAGACGGAAAATGTTGAGGAAAATAAAGAGGAATCCTAGTTAGGTTAATTATATTAGAAATGGAGGAATAATTACTGTATTTTTCTAATTCTTTATTACAAATTTTGTCAATTTTAGCCTAGTAGTCGTCTAGTTGGACTTAAGAAATGATGACTATACTTAATCAGTCGTTTTAAATATACCAAGTCGAGAATTTCAAGCAGGGGTTGTCGGTTAGTATTGATCAGGACGTAGAAGACATGGTGAATCAAGCCTAGGAGCTGGGGAAATTGTTGAAATAAGATTTGTTAACGTAGTATGACATGAAAGCTATATAACAGCAATGCAAGGATAATATGAATTCTGCAATGCTTTGTAATAGAGCTGTATGGAAAGCCGTTGGAAAGCCTTAGGAAAGGAACAAATAAGGACAAAATTGCTAGGAGACCTTTCAGTTTATTTAGACTAAGCTAGGGAACATGATATAGTCGGATAAGGTAACTGCGTTTAGTATTAAGACTACTATATCGGATTCGTTTCATGTAACAAAGCAGATATTGGATAATGCTTAAAGCATGCTTGATGAGCTACCCGAGTTGTCGATTATTAATGACATAAGCTCTCTTTTATACAATCTTTAAATCCAATTGAAGTAAAAATGCTAGTTTGTAATAGAACAGGATAAAAGCTTGTAATAGAAATTCACTAAAGTAAGTTTTAATAGTCCGGAATATAATGAAATAAGGGATAATCAGTTGAATCAAATTGCTAGGTATATAGAAGTAATTAATAGCTACTCTAAAATACTCATAGGGGATAAAAGGGAGGATTTTAGTGATAGAGATGTTAATGAACTAATTTAAATTATGAATTTATCCTTTAATACTTGCTAAATTGTAGCTAGTTAATCAAATTAACCTAATTATCTCATTCATGATTTATAGGAAAGAGTTGATAAAATATGCCAATCGAATGAAAAAGGGTTAAAGGTAAATTATAGGATGTTAAATACATTGCTGACTTAAATAGAAGAGTTTAAGTTTAGTATACTAAAACAATAGTTTAAATTACATTAAGAAGGATCATTTATTGATGGAAATGATATGAAACAGCTTAACAGCTTGTTTGTCATAAGTATTCTACAACCCTTAATAGATTTATCTGATAGTAATATAGAAATTGCTGATCATTAAGAATAGAATTGATTTGATTAGGTTTCAATACTTTATAATCAAGCTGCTTCTATTATAGAAAACTTATCTGGAACAATTCAATACAAAGCAAGATAGGAAATGTCTGCATTTATGGCTAAAATCGGATAATGTGTTAGTAAGTATATAAAAGGGATGAATGATTTAAGCAGATCAAACAGCCAGTAGAATTTCTTGTTTAAGCTTTAATCAATTCTAGAAAATATACAGTAAAAGTAATAGGTGTAGTTAGGATAGATATTATTCTATAAGCTGAATTTTATTGATTCTTAAGTTATCATTAGAGAATTAAGGAAAGATATATTTTTACTTAGATTAAAAATCAAGAATTACCAAACTGCACTGATCCAGTAAAAAGTGTAAAACAATAAGTAAATTAATGAAAGCAATCACTTGAAACAACAAACTCAAGTAAACAGGTCCTAGTTTCAATAGAAAATGCGCTAAAATGCTGTATAAAAACTACAATACCAGATAAGAAAATAATTACAGTATTGCCTACTTCTCTGGAAATATAAAGCTAACTTCTACAATCCTTTCCACACACTGCAAACCAGCTTAAAAATAGATGATGACTTTTAACCAAATTTCACATAAGATTCAGTCTACCAAAACGATATCATATAAGAAGTGGTATAACTAGACAACAACGACTACTTGGAAAACAATATACTAAGAAATGCAATGCTTCGACAGTCCTTTACTCAGAAAATCCAAATGCCATACTAAAACATATGAAAACTATTTGAAGAGATGATGGATAAAAAGTACGAAACAGACCAAAGGGATATTAAGGATCACAGAAAGCCACGAACTATGACAGAGTTTATGCTGGAACATCTGCAGAGGTAATTTGGGTTGAAGGAAATTGCAATAAAGAAGCTATGTTAAATTTACCCAGCCTTAGAACAGCTGAACAATTAAGGACATCCTTATGGTACTATAATCTGCAGATTTTTGTAAGTGTTTAACCCTGATCCAATTCCTTTAAATCTAGCAATATTTTTGACTTAAGTAAGGATAAAATTTAATACAATGATTGAAAAAGCGGAAAAGAAGAGAAATATTTATTAATCCATAAGGTAAAATAGAGGTAAATTAACACATGGACTAGCTTTTCTTGACTATGATAGCAAAGGAGGAGAAGCTTTCTTGATTGATACAATTGATTTAGTATATGAGCTGTTTTAACTTGATTCTGAGTGTGGGATTTAAGTTATTAGGAACATTTGCCCTGAGTCAGTCGGTTCTTAAGATTATTTGAAATTCTGTGTGCAGTATAAAATGGTTAAAATGGGTAAAACTCCTGATATGATCTTTGCTATAATTGATAAGCAATAATAAGGAGTTATTGACTAATAACAGTTTATTGTTGGGCTGAGATAATCATTGGATATATGGATGGATAATGATGATATATTACAGCTTTTTGGCTGTTTGTAAAAGGAAGATGTGATTATCAGATAGAATTTGATATAAGAGATTTCTATTGAGAAGTTTTATCAATTGTCTTATAACGAGAGATTTGTTGTTAATAAATGCTAGTTTTTCAATGCTCTTATATCTGCGTATTAGGCTAAATAACAAACAGATTGTTAATTATTAACACAGATTTTTAGAAAGTAAAAGATTAGCTAATTAAATGAATAACAGTTTTACAAGACAATCCTACAAATTGATCAAGTTTCTCCTTAGAAACTCAGTGATTATTATTCTGAGGCTTGCTACTTTTCTGATAGTGATGATGTAAATTGTTAGTCATTCTGTTTAACTGTATTGAGAAATGGAATAGGAGGTTACGGACTGGGGGTGTTTAGAATAAAAGAACTTGAAAAAGCTGTTGAGAGCAGAAAGACGAGGATTGATTCTAGAATAAGAAGCTCCACACCTACATAAAAACACAGACGACCTGATTTTGGAACGCCAATCAGTGATAAAAGAAATTCGACGTTTTTGTCTAGAAGTCATATTAGTTAATGATATATTTGGGAATGTTTGTTCATTGTTTATTTTGTAAAATCTGTAGATTCTAGCTAAAAATAAATATGATAATTAGCTAAGGCTATTTCTATGATTATAGAGTACTTAAAAGAGGATTTTAATAATAGACAGCTTTACTGTGCTTAAGTAATCTAGTGGAAATACATATCCTGAAAAAGAGAGGAAATTTATAAAGTGTTAAGAATAATTTATGCATGAACAGCAACAAATTACTATTAAATGCAAACATAGTCTGAGAGAATATAATAGAGTTAAAATAACTTTAAACGTACTATACTTTTATTATAGAGAAAGTGATTTAAAAGTTTAGATTATTTTATTTAGCATATCGCCTAATATATAAGTAGGATATCCATATTAATACAGAATATTGTTTTAAATACACTACAAAAGGGATAAAGTTTAGATATTCACCCATCGAATAATATGAGGGCTTATGATTTTAATTTTAAACCAAACACTTAAAAAAAGCTATATAAATCTATATATATCTTTCCTTATCAGGAATTATAAGGGTAAGTAAACCAATTTACTTTTGGTTATGAAGAATATTATAATCAAGCTTACAAGTAAGGTATTTGTAATAATCTCCTGAATAGTGGCAACAAATCTTCATTTATAAGTGTAAAGTCTTATAATAGAATGTTATATTCTAGTATTGTAGAATATACTAGGTCATATAACAACTACCAATTTGAATGTATTAGTCGTAATGTACAATTCCTATAATATAAACATTTAAAAACATACAACTGTTGGTTTTAAACTCTTTTAAGTTTGTTTTAAGTACAGAATAAGTTAAAAATGATCTATCAGAAACACAGCACAATCTCAACAAACTACACATATAGTTATATGATAAGAATAAATATTATAATAACCTTTAAACAGTATCATCAATTTATACAAAAAATGGAAAACTGTATTGAATAAATCGTCAGAAACTTAATCGCTGGATTTGATTTCTGATCATTCTACCAGGTAAATTAACAGCATATGGGATGGCCAGATAAAAGCAATCTTCTAAGTATCCTAAAGGGCTAAATCTTCACCTAAGACAATTTTAAAACTCTATGGAATAATCTAGAAAGAGTTGATCCACTCATAAAGCTTAAAAGAACCTTCCAAATTTGCCAACTGTTCACAATTCAATGCTAGCCCGTTATATGCGCCTTCATTCATGACTTTATGAGAGAGAATGAGATTAAAGCTAAATATCTCAAGTATTTGGATGGTTTGGTCAAAGCAAGTTATTAAGCAAAAGAAATCATATAAAGAGTGAATTCTGGTGATTTGACGGTATTAAAACTTAAAACATTTGGGGAAATATCATGGCAACTTCTTTTTATTAGAATAGATCAGAAGGAACAAGCTAATAGAATTTTGTAATGGATTTTGGGATGTTCAAAAAGGAATTAAATGAGAGCTGTAGAAAAAGCTATGGAATATATTAGACGTCAAGCAAGATAGCTGGAATTACATTAAAAATAATTCTAGTAACGAAAGTAGAAATAAAGAATAATTGGTCAACATAATCATTATGTAGAATCAGTTTGCATTTCAAGAAGTGAATAACTCATAGTATCAGGTGGATGGGATAATAAAGTAAGAGTATGGGACTTATAAAACCCATCCAGAAACAGAATCATTGGTGAGCATAATAAAGAGGTAAGATCAGTTTGCATTTCAAGAAGTGAATAACTGATAGTATCAGGTGGATAGGATAAGACAGTAAGAATATGGGACTTATAAAACCCATCCAGAAACAGAATTATTGGTCGACATGATCATTATGTATAATCAGTTTGTATTTCAAGAAGTGAATAGTTAGTAGTATCAGGTGGGGAAGATAGTAAAGTAAGAGTATGGGACTTATACAACCCATCCAGAAACAGAATCATTGGTTAACATGGTCATTGGGTATGATCAGTTTGCATTTCAAGAAGTGAATAACTGATAGTATCAGGTGGAAATGATACTAAAGTAAGAGTATGGGATTTATAAAACCCATCCAGAAACAGAATCATTGGTCAACATGATGATTGGGTATACTCAGTTTTCATTTCAAGAAGTGAATAGATGGTAGTATCAGGGGGATAGGATAAGACAGTAAGAGTATGGGACTTATACAACCCATCCAGAAACAGAATCATTGGTGAGCATGATAAAAATGTATTATCAGTTTGTATTTCAAGAAGTGGGTAATTCATAGTCTCTGGTGGATGAGATAATAAAGCAAGATTATGGGACTTATAGAACCCATCCAGAAACAGAATAATTGGTGAGCATGATCATTGTATTGTAACAGTTTGCATTTCAAGAAGTGAATAGATGGTAGTATCAGGGGGATAAGATAAGAAAGTGAAAGTATGGGAAATTTAGTTAGGTAATTCCAATCTAATCCGAAATAACTTCAATTCAACATTTTAAGCCTTTATTCTATATTAACTTTTATCTAGAATATCTACTTGGTTCATTATACTAAATAAATTGAATCTTGTCATGGATATAAAATATTATGTAATAGTTAGATATCCTTTTAAATTCTGTATTGCTCATTTTTCATTTAATGTATTATCTTTATATTAACTTCTTAGCTGAAGTCAATTATTCAAGAAGTATTTAAATTTTGTAAGAAACAGAATACAAGCTAAGGTAAGTCTTAAATAAGAGTTGTTACAATTCCTCAGGAAATTATTACAAATACTTTGCTTAGGTACTCTATTAGGGCTCTTTAGACTGATTACTATTTTATAATACTCCTTTTAATTGAATGCCATATCTCTCTAGTTGTGTTTTATAATATCCTTGGGATATTCCTATACAGTTATTTATCAGCTGATTAAAATTTCAATTTATCATAGAGTTCTTCCTATTATATTTATCCCTACTACCTATCATTTATTCTTTTAGCCTAACTATCACTCTTTGCTTTATCATTCTATGTTTGATATATTTTCTTATGGAATGATTTAGTAAGATTCCAAGGATTGTAAAGTATATACTTGTATTATTGGAATAAATTATTGCCTGGAGTATAATAAGTTTATAGCTATATAATTTGATTAAGTTAAAATTATGTAAATATTAGTTAATTCTGTTGTACATATTTTAATCTATCTAAGGAGTCAAATTAAATACTTGATGAAATTAGTATAATAGTTACAATATTTCTTAATGATTAGCCAGAATAAGTAGCTATTTAAAGAGTATAGTAAGTATTGCCTTTTAGAGTCATATTATAAAACTAATAAGCATAACTTTTCCAATACAATACTAAAAAATAAAGCTGTCAAATACTATTCTGATCCTTATCTAAAATCATTTTTATTAACAGATTGATTAACGCTTTTATTTTTACCTCTTCTAAATTAACGATCATAAGTCTAACTCAGCTATTAAGATAACTCTTATAGTTTACTATTTTAGATCATTCAATTCCTATGTCATATTCAACAGCACCCTCTATTTTTCGACTAATTCATATCTTAAATAATCTATATTATCTTTATGCTATCCTAAAACTTAGCACAGTTAGGATATCATAGGTTCTTCCAGTACTTGAAATTATGTCTTATGCATCACAATCTAGCTACCTGGTCAAAAGTCCCTCTACTTAAAAATCGGCTATGTATGTATAAACTGATCTTACCCAACCATCATGTTTACCAATGATTTTGTTTCTAGATGGATTTTATAAGTCCCATACTCTTACTTGATTATCTCTCTCACCTGATACTACTAGTTGTTCACTTTTTGAAATACAAACTGAGAATACCCAATTATTATGCCGACGTATGACTCCTTATTTCTCCTTTTGTTTATCCTACTAGAATTATTTTTGCTGTAATTCCAGTTGTCTCACTTGATGTCTAATATATTCTCCAGTTCTTAGTTAACTAATTTATCTTAAAATCCATTATAAACTTCTATTAGATTATTCTTTTTTATGAAAATCAGTTACCATAATATTTCCCAAAATATTTTACACTTTACTCCCATTAAATCATTAAAATTCACTCTTTATATAATTTCTTAATCACTTTATTTGACCAAACTATCTAAGCATTTCAGACCTTTAATATCATTCTCTCTTATAAAGCCATAAATAAAGTTGTCTATCGTAGGTTTATATTTAATTGTGAACAGTTTGCACATTTAGAAAATTCTTTTGAGCTTTATGAGTGGATTAATTATTTCTAGATTTTTCCTTAGAGCTTTTAGGTTGTCCTGGGTGAAAATTTATCCCTTTATAATGTTTTAAATTTCCCTTTTATCCAGCCATCCTATATCCTGTTAATGTGCTTGGTAGTATTATTAGAAATCGATCCCAGCGACAAAGTTTATGACGATTAGTTTAACACAGTTTTCCAATTTTATCTAAAATTAACAAAGATTTAATAAGTACATTAAGCAGGATTACTAACAAATTGATGATTAACACCTTTTTATTGTATATAGATCCCGCCAGAACTATTGAACAATTGTAAATATAAATTTATGCTAAATCAAAGAGTGATTACTACTGCAATAATCAAATCAGACTAATATCCTTCACTTTCTCTTTCAATATCTTCAACTCCTGCAATTAATTAAACATTTCACCCCTTCCAACCCGATATCATTTTAAAATTCTGAAATTAAAAATATGGGAAAAAAAGTAGGCCCTTATGAGCTTTTCAAAGAAATAGGAAGAGGCAGCTTCGGTGTAGTCTACCTAGGCCGCCACTTGGCTACAAAAAACAAAGTAGCGATCAAAATGGTCAACCGTTAAAAACTAACCGAAGAAACCCAAAACAGACTCTAATAGGAAATTCAATGCCAACGTTTAGTCGAGAGTGACTACATAATCCGACTCTACGACATACAAAAAACTGATAACAACTTCTACCTAATCCTCGAGTACTGCCAGGGAGGTGATTTAAACGCCTTTATAAAAGAACACGGGCCAGTAGAGGAGCATATTGCCTAGCGCTGGATGCAGCAACTAGCGTAAGGCTTCCAGGCCTTACGCAACAAAAACATCTTACACAGAGACTTAAAACTCTCTAACATCCTAATGACTGAGAAATCTCTAGAATCTGACATAAAACTCGCTGATTTCGGTATGTCAAGAGTATTAGAAGACGAGTCCCTGGCAGCCTCCTGCCTCGGAACTCCTCTATACATGGCCCCGGAGGTGATAAAACCACTGGCCGGGTATGACGAAAAGGCGGATATTTGGAGTCTGGGAATGGTGTTTTATGAGATGCTTACTGCAAGACCGCCCATCTCGGCAAGGCATAAGGAGGAAATTCCAAGGGCACAGTTGCAATTAAACGCAATACCGGATTTTTTATCACAGCCGTGCCAAGATTTACTTAGATTTATGCTAGAACACGATGCTACTAAGAGGATCACTTTTAATCAGCTGTTCGAGCATCCGTTTATTCTAGGGAATCAGGACAGATTTTCTAATATAGCTTCCAAGGGAAGCTCAGGAATGGCGTCTTTAGGACTAAGTGAGCCTATGCAGTTCAATGGGCAAATCTAACCCAGTGAAATCACAGATGATGATGACGAAGATGACTTTGTACTGCTGGAAAATGACAGCTCAGCAGTCGATTTTGTGTTTCTGGCAAAAGACGCACATCCTGCATTGAATATCAATATGGAGAAGGAGAAATGTGAGGGGAGTTTAAATGCTGCGAAGATCATTGTTGATTTAGCTGAGAAAGTTATGTCGACAAATGAGATTTTAGGGAGTTTTGCCTTGTATTTGAAGGCTACTGGGGTGGTGTTTGGGGCACTTAAGAATTCCAGTGATATTATAAAGAAGCATGAGTTGTCACCGGATACTTAGCCTGGGTTTTACGAGATTTTTGAGCAATTGAAGAACATTTTTGCTGAGTATAAGGAAGTGGCCGCTGTACATGGACAGTAGGTGGAAAAATTGGCTCAGTAAGATTTAGATACGTTGACCAGTATCAAGTCCATTGGAAGTTAAGGGATCGCAGATTCTCTTATATTCAATTATGCTATTAATAAGTGCAAAGATGCAGCAGCTGATGAGTACTTAAGAGATTATTAGAAAAGCTATGAGTAGTATTCTGAAGCTATAGTTTTACTCAATTTACTGTACTAAAATAGAGATTAAAACTAGGAAGATTAGGAGGAAGATTGGAAGCAAGTGGAGAACCTTATAAAAGAAACTAACGAGAGAAAAGAGTTGGTATCTGCCAAATTAGATTCAAATGAGTCTTGAGTAGATAAATGTTTTACTAAAATATGTAATCAATAGCAGTGTTAATCGTTGTTAGTAAAATACACAGAAAACCTACAAATTAAAATATGTAATAAAATTAGTTATCAAGATTAAATTAACAATCAAGTCGAAATAAATCAGATAGGCCAGGCTCTGCAACTATTAGAAACAAGGGATTAGTACCTGGAGTAACAGTCGCAAATTTTAGAAACTTAGATGGACTACTGGAATACAGCAAGCAGAAAAAAGTAAATTATATACAGCAAGAGCTTGAGCAGTCAGAACAATTGCTTAGAATGCATATAGACAACAAAACACTAGAAAAGCAGCAAGATGTAGTGACCCAA
>CAKKTI010000258.1:0-30841 GCA_920105805.1 Condylostoma magnum
TGTGTCATTAACCTCGTTTCCAATTAAATTCAGTTTTTGGTTAAGGGCCTATTCACTCTGTATATCCAGTTCTTTTGCTTCCTTTATCTGTGATTCTAGACTTTTTATCTCCTCTATCATGGGAGCAGCTGACTCATCATCTGGATTTTGCTTTTTTAGTTAGGCTACTTGCTTCTGTAGTTAGTTTTAGCGAGATCTGAGCTATTCAAAATTGTAGCGAGCTTGTCTCCAGGTATCGTCTAGTTGGATTACTTCGTCTATTACAGACTCGTCCTTGAAACGCTTTCGCTGGAATTCACGGAATTTTTCTGGATCACCTCCCTTTGCTGCACGGAGTTAAACTATGTCTATTGGCATTTTTTATATGGGATGTGATATTATTAACCATATAAATTAAAAAAATAGAGTTTTAAGAAGGAGTTGATGTTTATATCTGTTTATGAGAAGATTGTAGATGAAGGTGTATTTAATATTGTGATAATTTGTAATTTCTGTGTTTATTATATCTATTATTGAGTTATCTTTTGTGGTTTATATTCTCTTATAAATATTAGGTTAATATACATAATAAGATATTAGCTAATGCTATAAATAAATTTCCTTTAATAAAACTACAAATGTCAGATATGGTGAAGCAGAAGCTTTTTATCTTCTTTGCAGCTCTTCCATTGATGCTTTAAGGCGAAATGCTTGGGCCAATTTCTCCTTATATTGTAGAATCGATCCAACCTGGAATAAGTGCCCAATCAATCTCTTAAATTGTAGGTATTTCTGAATTTTTAGTAAATTTTGGAGAGCTTATAGGCGCTACAATTGGAGGAATTATTGGAGATAAATTTGGTAAAAGACTAGCATTTAATTACACAAATGTACTAATGATGATATTGATCATGCTAATAGTAACTTCTGAAACATTTATATTATTCTGTATTACTAAGTTTATGATAGGACTAAGTTGTGGGACTGTTGGAAACTTAAAGGCTTATATACTTGAGGTTTCAGATGATTAGAATGTTTAGCATCTTTATAAGTACTTTAGCTGGTGTGTTTCTATTTCAATGGTAATAGGACCTATTTTATGCTCTTACTTATCATACCCGTATGATAGATTTGGAGGGATTTTTGAATAACAATTTCTATAGGATCATCCTTATTTCTTAGCTGGTATTGCATTATTTTGTGTTGGTATTGTAACATTGATTATCACTAATATCTTTTATAAAGACACAGAGCATAATGAAGAGAAATAATAAGGATTTTGGGATATTTTTAGCAAATAGTATATAATCCTTACTTCTTGTTATATGGCTTTAGGCTTTTTGCAAAAAGCCTTTTAAATATCGTTTATTATGCTGTGTTAATTAGATTAAGATTTAGGAGGATACAATTTAGAATCAACCTAAGCTGGATTGATAATATCTATCAGCTAGTTTTTTGGAGCATTTCTCAATGTTTTTATTATACCTTACATTACATAAAGGTTTGGTGTATTTAGAATACTTCTTATTTAATTGCTTATCCCATTAGCATCTCTTAGTGTTTTACTCATAATACCCAATACTTACCTCACAATATAGATAATCATGCTTACTTTTTGCTATATTTCTGGGTTTGTTGTGCTTGTAACTTCTATAGCTAATGTTTCAATTGCTATTATGAATTCAGTTAGCAAAAGACACTAGGGAAAAGCAAATGGAATTGCATTAAGTCTAACTGCTTTATTTAGAGCGTTAGGAACTCTTTCTTTTGGGTTTATTATGAGTTAAGTGATTGAATGGCAGCTTAAATTCCCGTTTGACAATAGCTTTCCCTTTTTGATTATGATTATAATGTAGGTTTGCTTAGTAATTTCATATGTATTGGGATTAGATACAAGAATAGATAAGAGGATAATTACTAGTTCTCCGTTATTAGGTAAAAGTGATTAGTTAGAATAATAAAATGTTAATCAATATTATGCCGAATGTATAAATTATGGTAATAAGATAGTTAATTCAAATTAAACAATGGAACTATGAGATAAATTTAAAATTGCTTATTTCATATGGAAATAGTATTTTAATTACTTACGATTTTAATGTATATTTAAGCTAGAAGATGCTAAATTTATAATATTACATTTATGACTCCTATACATTTGATTACTAACTGGTTGGCTTGTGAGTTGATTACTTTATTGATATCCTTTATATAATTTTTGAGTTTTTGTTTAGTGGTACTTGCAAATATTCTTCAATCTAGTTTATCAATTCTTGTTAATAGGATGGCTAACTAACTTTTCATATAACATTGTATATCCATTATAAGATTCGATTTATTGAGTAAAGCAACTTATTTTATAATATAATTATTCGAGTATTGTAGTAAATATTACAGATAAAAATTAAACATAAGGCTTAAAATATTTAATTAAAGTTTCTAAGAATTTATTTTGAAATAGATTAGAATTATCTAACTATGTTTCCCATATTCTTACTTTACTATCCCATCCCCCAGATACTATTAATTATTCATTTCTTGAAATGCAAACTGAGTATACATAATGATCGTGCTGACCAATTACTATATTTCTGGATGGATTTTATAAGTCTCATACTTTTACTTTATTATCATCTCCGCCTGATACAATTATTTATTCACTTCTTGAAATGCAAACTGAGTGTACAAAATCATCATGTTGACCAATGATTGTGCTTCTGGATGGGTTTTATAAGTCCCATACTCTTACTTTAAAATCACTTCCACCTGATACTATGAGTTATTCACTTCTGGAAATGCAAACTGATAATACATAATAATCATGTTGACCAATGGCTCTGTTTCTGGATGGGTTTTATAAGTCCCATAGTCTTACTTGATTATCATCTCCACCTGATACTACTAGCTATTCACTTCTTGAAATACAAACTGATCTTATAGGAGAATCATGTTGGCCAATTATTCTACTATTGTATGGATTATTTAAGTCCCATATTCTTACTTGCTTATCATTTCCACCAGATACTACTAGTTATTCACTCTTTGAAATGCAAACTGAGTATACATAATGATCATGTTGGCCAATTATTCTGTTTCTGGATGGGTTTAATAGGTCCCATACTCTTACTTGCTTATCATTTCCACCAGATACTACTAGTTATTCACTCCTTGAAATGCAAACTGATCTTACATAATGATTATGTTGACCAATGATTCTGTTTCTGAATGGGTTTTATAAGTCCCATACTCTTACTTTCTTATCACTTCCACCTGATACTATTAATTATTCACTACTGGAAATGCAAACTGAGTATACATAATTATCATGTTAACCAATTATTCCTTACTTTCGTTCATTTTACTATAATTACTTTTGCTGTAGTTGTCCTACTTAATGTCAAATATATTCTATAATCTTCATTGAATTCACTCCTGAACATTTCTTAATCCATTATAAACTTACATTAGCTTGTTATTTCTTATTTGTCCCTGTGAAAAGAAGTTACCGTTATATTTTCCTTAATATTTTAAGCCTTACTTCTATCAAATCATCAGAATTCACTCTTTATTTTATTTCTTTAGCTTAATTATTTGATTTTACCAAACAATCCAAATATTTCAGATATCTGGTTTTAATACCATACTTACTGATAAAGCCATAAATCAAGGTGTCTATCGTAGGCTGGCAGGTGGTTGTGAACAATTAACATATTAAGAAGGCTCTTTTGAGCTTTATGATTAAATCAGTTCTTTACAAATTTTTCCATAGAGCTCTTAGATTGCTTTGGATGAAGATTTAGTTTTTTAGAATGCTTTGAGCTTCCCTATTATTTGGCCATCCCATATCCTGTTAATTTACTTAGTAGAATTATCAGAAATCGACTCCAGCAGCCAGGTCTCTGATGATTGGTTCAATACAGTTTTTCATTTTTTATATAAAATTGGTGAGGCTGCTTTAAAAGTTATTATAATATTTCTTCTGATTATATTTGTATTATGCTGTGTTTCTGATAGATTATTTATACTTTATTCTTGGTTTAAAGAGATAAAGTGAAATTAAATTAGTTGAAAAGCAACAATTGTATATTATTTGTTGTTTTTTATTGTTTATATGCTAAGAATTATGCATTAAGACTAATATACTCGAATTGGTAATTATTACACAAGTTAGATTTCCTCAAACATCTTCTATCCTGATTCAGGAAGTTAAAGCATTTCTTAGATCTTAGTAAATCTCTAAATTCTCAATAGTTTTATCTGTAAAAATGGCTATTTTCCATTTATTTGATATTTGTTCAGAAAATCCAAAATGGCTGATGAAAGTTGAGTTGTTTTTGGCTAAAATCTAACAAAATCTTAATAATTAAGGAAGTTAGGAGCGAATTCCATGAATATCTTGTTCTTTAGGTCGATTTTCTTTAGAGCATTATAGGTCTACAAGGGATTCGTTGTTGCAATGTAGTAAATTTTTGCATCATCAACAGGTGTCTATATTCACTCAGAATAAGTTAAGGTCTACACATGTCGGCTAAAGAGAGGTAGAAGAGGGTCACTGTCATCTATAAGGGCTACAGATTTCAGACTTCAAACAGCTTTAATAAATAAAAGCAGTTGCAACATATTTTTATGGATACCTGTCAACTAGTTTTAAAGGGATAATGATATAATCTATTTAATTAATGATTATTCTAGATACAGTCATAGGAATTATTGTACTTACCTTCATTTTGATTCTATAAATATCCACTAAACTTATCTCAAGCAGATATTATTAAGTTAAACCTTACTTAAATAAATAATTACTATAAAACAACTGAATTATAGGCAAATTAATATGCTGTATTGTTAAAATAAAATATTGCTGTTTACAGAAGTTATTTTGCATATTGACTGCATAATTTGTAATATTTCATTTTTAAATGAATAAGAAAATATATTAAAAGTAGTATTATTTAACCCATAATTAACATAAAAGCTGATCAAATAAGCTGGATTTGCATAATGTAAATTACTATCTACATAACTTGGTTAAATCAATCGAGTAAGGATTTCTTTTCCTTTTTGCAATACCAACCAACTTCTAGCTCTAACATATATTTTTATACTAATCACCAGTTAAACTTTATGAAAATCTTTTAGTTCTAGAAATAATAGGCAGCTTTTTTATCTCCTTTCTCTTTACTCCTATCTATTAATTAATGTGCTTTATTTTCGGATGTTTTAGCTACTCATGCAGTAAAGTATTTATATCAATATTGATCTTTTAATTTGGCGACTATATATCATCTTAATAAGTAATTCCGAATACTTTTTCCAAATGCTATGCAGAATATAGCATTTACTCTCCTTAAGCCTTTCAAGCAATTTCGTCTTTCACATGATGCTTATTCCATGTTTTTATTAATACTTCTCTGAATAACGGCGAAAAATTATTATAATCTTCTATATTTCTCTCAGTGTTATGCAAAGGATAATCGGGTAATGAGCTTTTCCTAACTGAAATTAATTTCTAGTCCAACTCAAGCTTATTGCAAAGGGAAAATAATGGTATACCTCTTGTTACTATGTACTATAATTCAATAATTTTAACCTTTTTCTTCATATAAGATTAAACCAACTTTATAATTTATCTTGTATTTATTTTTACCTACTGATTAACTTCCTCTTTACAATAATTAATAATTCTATTATTAATATTCTGATAGACCCTGATGAATAGCTGACTTTATAGCTACATAGCTTTAACTATTAATTATTAGTAGTTTTTAGCTTAAAATATCTATACACAATTTAGTCCATGCATCATTCTTCCAAAATCTTTTAAATTCTTAGTAAGTAATCATTTTTCATCATCATATAAAATAATGTTCCTTTCCTTCCTTTAAATCTCTTATATATATTCTAATAAAACTTCTTAGTTTTATTAATTTTCCTGTAACTACCTTGTATATAGATTTCCATCCAAATCATTTTTATACCAAGACTCAATTCTTTATCCCTCCAAATACACAGTATCAATTACCCTCAAATTGACCTATTTTTCTAATACCAATTCTAATAGTCACTTAGTTATTTATGTTTCCATATTATAAGAAAAGCGGGTAATTCCTATAAAACGAAAAATTTTATCATATAAATGTCACTTTACCTACTAATAATTACCCTAGCTTTAGGTTTAAAGCAGAAAGAAAAACAATAGCTTTTAGATGAAAACTTCTATACTTACAACTGCGCGACAACTAATAAAAGCTATATTACTGAAGTATGCCAATTATGCAATTCTATCACAGCCTACGGTGCAATTGGAGATGGTATCCTACTAACTCCTGTATCCAATGCTCATGTTACTAAGCTAAAAGAAGCCATGGATTCCGTTTTACCATAGGAGTTCAACTGGGGACTGGCAGTATAAGACTAAAAGATTTGCATGTCTATAGGGCATGTCAAGGGTCCATTTGATTTTAAGAAATTTTACAGGAAATTTGTAGGGAGAAAGTTCTAAACTCTCACTATTCCAAGCATTTTTTAAGACAGTAAGGCAGATCTTGACTTTGTATCTGTTGTTTTAGATGCTGATGCTTACGTTTTCTCCGGACTTGGCTTTGAAGCGTAGGGACAGGCTGTAATCGGCCAGTACTAGTATAGTCTAGAACGTATATATGTTGAATTCACCTCAGAAGTATAAAATAGTGCGTTTTATGGGAAATTAAAGATTAATGAGAAAACATAGGCTGATTTCTCTATAGTAACTGATTATTTCAGAATAGTTGGAGATGATTTTACTGTTGATATATAATTGTATGAATTTACAAGCTTGAAAGAGTGGAGTAACCTGGTGTATGGATAAGAAATAGATTCTTAGTTTGTTTCAGGGATTGATAACTTTTAGATAATTCACCCTATATAAGCCTAGCAGTTTTTTAGCTATCATGACTAAATCTGGAGTATTATTGAAGTAATTACCTACCTAGAATTACCTGATTTTTCGTTGATGCAAGGTGTAAATTTGAATAATGTTGAAGGAAAATTACTGTAAATTTAAAATAAGCCACTATTAAAGCTACAAGCTCTCTGGGAAATGGATTCAAACTCAAGTTTTAATGTTGAAATTGATATTGATGCTGAAAAACTTATTGCTAATGGTAAAAAATTAGGCCATATTAGACTGAGTGAAATAGAATAAAACATGCTTAAACAGTTTTATCCACATACGAGTTCAATTACACCTAAAATCGAGGAGAATGACACAGTTATGCAAGAATTTGCTAGTGAAGGAGAGATAAAGAATCCTTAAGTTTACTTGGTAAGGCAACAAGACACTATCGTATTCTAAGTTTATGGGTAATATGATGTAAATACAGTAGGAATTGTATGTGGCCCTATAAACAATATACCAGAATGCGTGACTAATTTACAGTTAATGGAAAACAGGCCTGAAATACTTAATAAAGGAGTAAATGCTTCTTAGTTTTAAATAACCTGGTCAACTGCCAACTTTGCCATACAAACACATCCTTATATGACACCTAAATGAAATTTTCTGCAAAATAGTTTTAAGTAAGGTAAAACACTGAATTTTGAACTTGAATTCACGGAAAATTGTAGTGTAATATGTAAAATTTTAAAAGAAAACTACTCAGATGGATTTAATATACAAGCATAGGTGATAAACGACTAAATCGACGTAAATTATAACCTTAAATCGACTGTTCTAGGCAAAGTATTAAATTACAAAAATGTTTAGCTTTTTCTCCTAAAAAGAGAATCTGGGTATATATTCAAACTATACGGTGAGTTTATACTAGAATTTACTAATTTTGAGTTAAAGATGCAGGCTAGTATTAAAGAGGCAGAAGAAACTACAATTCATGGCATATCTCCACAAGTATGGAGCAGTGCTATTGGAGTACAGGGCCTAAGTTTAAGTGATTTGGAGTATAATGGTATCCTACATAACAAAAATCTCATAAAGCAGTCAAAAATATCCGGAGTTGCTTATATTGGGCAGTATTGCAGAAACTTAGAGTTTGATTAAGAGAAATGCATAACAGGAGAGGCTTAGTTAAAACTTGATAGCAAACACTAAGGAATTAAGATCATGACTAGGAATTTAACACAAATCGAGTTTGTAAATAAATTATGTGGGTTTGATTTCAATGATACCGATAAGTTACCTTTAATATTCAAGGGACTAGACATCACCAACGGTATTCAGATAGATTATAGATATACAGACAAAGATGACAGTACAATAAGATTTTAAGGATAAGGGAAATTTATGGGTGTTTTAGGCACTATTAAAGGTGGTACAACCAGTCTCGTGTATCCTGATATAAATCTTGAATTTAAGCTGTAAAACTTCTCCTTTTCAGGAGGAAATGCCAAGATGACGTAAGGTAAGGGATTCTTAATAGCTGATGGCTCGTTTAATCACTATTATGGACAAATCTAAGGAAAGGTGCAGATGTTAGGCAGGGAGGTTGATTCTATTATAACGCTAACAGACAAGTATCATGGAGTTATTGGAGATTTAAAGCCTTTTAATGGGGATATGGAGGTTGAAGTTGAACTAATTGGAGATAGTAATCCTGATATAGAAGAAGCTTAATTTGAGATTTCTGTTTAATTAGATTAAAAGGAATTTGGACGTATTGAATTAGGAGTAGTCCACAGAGTACAAAATTGGATAAAAGAAGCCTTGTTTGCATTGAACTCACAGAAAAAAATACTAGACTAGTTCTAAAGCTCTTATAATGGCTATAAGCATGAGGAATGCTATGAGAATTCATGCCCTATTACACGAGAATGTCAAACTTAGTCTAAAAAGCAGTGTGAGTCAAAAGCAAAGGAGCTAAAGTGCTTAGAAGAGTCGTAAATATGCTTAAAGCAAAATTATGAGTGTATTGAGGAGGAAGATGAATGTCTGTTTTTGGAGGAGAATTGTGAATAGGACTGTGATTGCCTTTAATCAGTTAAAACATGCAAAAAATGAGAGGTTTCATGTGAAGCATATGGGTAAGACTGTAGTTAAAGGCAATTCTTATAAACTGAATGTGAAAAAGAGTATAGTTACTGTGAATTCTAGGAAGTATAAGATTTCTAATGTGAATCTAAATGCTAGTATATTTCAAATAATCTAGAAAGGACTAATCACCTTATAAAGATATACCAATACGCGTACAGTCAGTCAGTAAATGATTTGATTGGAATTCAAGAGCTATAAGAATTAATGGAAAACGACCCTGAATTGGCTATAATTCTATTCATTCAAAAAGTCATAGGAAGTTTAAACAATGATGACTTTATTGCTATTGGAGAATTATATGAGTTCAAAATGAGTACTGAGATTACAAGCTTAGAAGAAAAAGACCTGAAGAGTGCAAACCTTAACATACTTTTAGACTTTAACGATGTTGACTCCACTATTGATAATGTATTTAATGCTGTTAAGAGTCAATTGATAGAGGAATCAGGAGGTAGAATTTCTGAAGATTTGAAAGTTTTAACACCAATGCAAGCAATAGCCCGGAATTTAAGTTAAAAATTATGATTAATAAAATGATTTTAATCTTGTTATCGTTTCTGAGTCTTTGGGTATAAGAAGCATGAAGTTATACAGGTTCTGCATTTTTGCTTTATAGCCGTGCTTTATTGAGTATCATAGGAGTATATATACAACTATAAAAAGCATTATTAATAGACCTGATGCTAGCCAGAATAAAGCATTAAAGTTATTGATTTCACTGTCTATGTAGTTTTATAATGCAGAAATTAGTTCGTAGTAATTTTATTCTAATTAAGCTTATCCATTTGCTATTGATTTCAGTTACTTTAGATCAAAATCATTAGATCCTGTGTTTGTAATGCTGTATGAGTCAAGTATTAGTAGCCGCATTCCATTTAAGAGTCCGTGCTTAAAATAGAGATTTGTATCATGAGATGATCCAAAAGCCAAATCTTGTATCTCTGAAAACTCGTTTATAATCTCCAATATATTTTAAAGTAGGTATTACTGTTATTCCTTTATAATATTTCATTGTTCTTCTACTAATTCATCTGCTGCTGTAAAGAACTACGGCCCAGGGAAGATAGTCTGTAGATCAAGATCATGGAATGACAAGTACTTATTTATTGTATAATATACTAAATCTCTGGTGTGAAGTTCCTATTCAAAAATACCTTGGAGCAAAGTAGGCTTTTGCAGCATAAGTTATTCAACAGTTTCTTTACCTATTAAAATTGTCACAGTTATTAAGCAAACTGAAACTATGTAGATGAAAGAAGACTTGACTAAAAGCTCCTTTCAGTAGTTGAACCAATGGAAAACTTTTTTAGGGTAGACTTATGCTGCGTCTCAGTTATGGAGTTCAATCAATCTTTACTGGTAAACTCCTAGCATTTCTGATATAATCGAGATCTTCAGTTAATACAGTATTTGGTAAAGTTAATTGAAAAGTTTGTGGACATAAATTGTGTAATATAGGAGGATTGCTAGAGATATTGCTAATAGGAGTAATGAGGTAGTTAGGTATAAAATGATTATTGATTAAAAGTTTGATGTTACTATATCCTCATAATTTATAAAGCTCTCAAAAACATTCATTGTATACTACTTTATGTAGGAATTACTAGCATTTATTAGATAATAATGGTAATCATGGAACTATGTTTTTTCATTTTAGCTTAAAAAGTCTTCGATGTGTTAAACTAGCTAATAAAGTATGTTTACTAATGAATCATTTTACAGAGAAAATTGATTCATGTTCTAAGTTGGAATACTTTTCTTGTATAAATAATCATAGCAGTTGCAATTTGAAAATAACTCTTAGTTTTAAGTTAAATATAAATAATTATCCTCAAATTCCTTCTTTTATACCTTCAGTGAGTTTATTAATGGGGATTATTCCATTAAGCTAACATTATTATAATCTGCATATAAAATGTGAACTAATTTCCCTTACATATTTACTGAATTTGTTAGATTTAGCAGCTTCAAGTCTATATCAGTGCTCAAATTCGATTCTATGTTATCATTGACTAATACAATAGAACAAATGTTAAGTCCAATAAGAAATACAACAGTAATAAAGAGTGTTAGATGTAAAACATTCAAAGCATAATTGATTTTAACGTTAATTTTCTAATTTTCAATCTTATAGGCTGTAGATCTAGTTAAATTCTATGTACGGGAATTTTAGTCATATATTACAGCACTGCTTAGCATTTTTTTATCAATACTTTGAAATTGCGGCAATTATTATAAGATTTCCTAACTTCCAGCTATTTTTTTGATAGTTGTTTAATCTTAATTTCTGAATAAGACGTGTTTCTATTCTTGGTATTAAGGAACTTAGACAGTTTCTGAAATTAAATCTGTTTATTATTGATGATCCTTAGAATTTCAAATACTAATAGTTTCTTCTTTCTCGGCAAAATATACAACATCAATAGTTCTTTGTTTAAATCATATAACCGCATGAACTACCTAAATATTTCTAAAGGAATAAAGTTCTAATGGATCCATATCTTCAAGTCTAATTCCTATAATATCTTCGATCTATTAACCTACTATAAGCTCATAATCGGATTAAAGTAAATTTGTTAGTCCTTTGCTATGTGATAAAATTAGCCCATCGGACTATAATAAAGCAATTTCTCTATTCAGGGATAATTTTATTAATTTAACTAATAGAAAAGCATTACTGTTTCTTACTGTTAATTTTATTTCTATTTAACATTCAACTAAAAAGCCGGAGTAATCACTTAGGAATAGATAAGGAGGAAATAGTACTTTGCTTGATTTGCTTTGTCTTATAAATTTAGAAATATGCTACCCGTGTTGAATGTTGTAAGGGTATGGAATAAAATTGTTTATGTCTTAACCTACAACTAAATCCGGCTTTAAATTTAGGATTTCACTACATGATTCACTAGCAAATAAAATAGTTCCTATGTTCCTTTCATTACCAGAAATAATCATTATACTAACATCCTGATCAAAGTAGTTTAGGTCTTATCCTAAGTACTTTTGCTAATTGTTTTGCAATGTATTGGTTTTTTATGCTAATATGTAGTTTCCTTTATCAAAATCATGTATTATATCTATATAGTATGAGCTTTGCATGTATATTAAGAAGCGAGTAGGAGGGTATTTATGCAGTTTTAAGTAGAGGTTATCAATCTATTATGCTATGCTACTTAAATTGTTCATTAGGTTTTCTATTTTAGACTGCTTGGATTTGTTCTTATATAGTTCTTTTATTGTCTCAATCATCATTAAACAGAAATTTAAGTCTAAATATTTTGCTTCATCAATTTTCTCCTAAAATGAAAGAAATTTTTACTCCGGATTCGATTGTTTATTAATTTCCTTTCTCTGTTTCAATTCATTTATACACAAAAACTCCTGGAATGATTCCCAGAAAGAGCATGTACTTTTATTAACTAAGGATATTCTTAAATGAGCTAATTAGAAGTCTTATATAATATCTTGCAAAAAGTAAGATTCTATAATCAATGTGTAGTTTTTCATACCTAAATATGACTTTTATTTAAGTAATAGGAAAATCTACTGAATTTACCTTTTTATCTACTTTTTATTACTGTAAATATTGTTTCTCAATACTAATTCGACTTAAAGCGGGGATTTTAGTTATAGAATTGGCAACTTTTGTAATTTATGTGTTTGGAGGTTCTTTGTCTTGTATACTTAATGTGCTATAAAAATCAGTAAAGGAATAATAATGAATATCATTAGTATTATTAAAGTTGCATTTTATGTAATAGTTCCTAAGTAGAAACTTATTGAGCATGCCCACAGTATAAAATTCTTATTAAAGTAAATACTACCTATTCTATAGTCATAAAAGGGAATTGAGGTGTAATAACTTATGATAATTATAGTTTAAAATATAAAAACTAATCCATAAAACAATAGCTATGAGTCTTTTAATATAGTGAAATAGCAAATAATATAAAACACCTGCAGAATTGATTCATAGTATTATAAAATGCAATGACCCTTACATGATAGATTAATATCTAGCGTTACATGTCTAACACTAAAATTAAGGCTATTGTTTAAAAATTGTATTAATAATGTTCCTATCAAATTGAAAATGGCAAAATAAAGCAAAAATTAGCTATTGAGTCTTTAGTCGTCTACTTAATACTGAATTACCTGTATATCCTAGTATAAGTTATTGTAAATTATTGCAACATAAAATGTAACTTAAGAAATATACAGAACCTCATGATTTAATTTGATCAGAACAGCTAAAATAGCGATCTTGAAGTTACTAATTTTTTATTTATTAGCTACTTTATACATACAATATCATAATCATAAAACAATCAAGCATAAATTCCCACTTAGCGCTATTATAACAATATCCTAAATATTATACTAAATTATAATAGTATCAACTCTGATAAGCATTAGAAAGTTTCAAATATATTAAAAGCTATCTCAGTTATTAATTTCCATATCAGGTGTGAAAAACAGGCTAATACTTTAAAGAGTCAATACACTTTATACCAAGATAGTTTAAATATACTAAAACTTTCTAGATTTCTTCTGGTATTACAACTGAAATATCATAATTCACACCTTAAACAGTAATTTTTTGGCCTGAACCCCGAAGATCTTAAATCTAAACACTTGCTAATCCTTCAAATCAAACATCCTCTACTCTATTTCCATATATTTCATTTTTTTATTACTAAGAATCTAAACTTCTCTTGGCTGGCCTATCGAAGCTGTACATTACAAGCAATGCTCCTACATTCATAATAAATAGCAAAACATAAGGGGCAAAAGCACTGAACTACTGCAGATGAATTAAAACAATGGGAGCAAATACACCACCAATTCTTCCTAAAATGCAGCACATCCCTAAACTTAAGCTTCTTATTTCAGTCGGGAAAGTTTCGCAAGTAAAGGGAAACAGTGTATTAAACCATATACTACAAAAGAAGTTAACAACAGCCACTGGCATTATTATATAAGTGCTGTGTGCCAGTATAACAGAAGCGAGTAATCCGAAGCTTTCCAGTGTTTGGCATAAAATAATAGTGTTATTCCTTCCAAATGTAGCAGTATCAACCAAGAACACGTTTAAGATGCAAGAAGGCAACTATATAGCCGTCAGTACAAGCATTCCGTTTAGAATATCCCTCGATGTTCCATCTTAATTCAATGACTATGGAACTATGAACAATATTCCATAATAAGTAAAAATAGCGACTAGCCATAAATACTTAAGCCTTATAGTGTTTCCCAAATTATCCTTATTATACATAATTTTAATCTTCTACAGGCCTGTTTCAGAATACTCAGACTATGTCTACATAATGATTTCAATTTCCTACTAATTCAACTACTATTTATTATTAAACTTAGCAATAAAGTTCATTATACTCACAGCTTCCTAATACCTTCCCTTTTTGGCTAGAAAATGTGGACTTTCATAGTAAAACACAGAGGCTAATACAGCAGCGATGAATATTGGCGAAGCCGATAAGACAATCATGTATCTCCAGGCATATCCACTTCCCAAATCAGGAATAAGCCAGTACGAAATAGCTACAATGATAACTGATCCCAGTGCAAAGTATATCTAAAGCATCACCATAAACATTCCTCTGTACTTCCCCGGACACACCTCCGCCATGTATGTAGACCCGGCCGGAATGCTCATACCTATACCAAACCCTGAAAGAGTTCTAGCAATCATGAAACTTCAAAACTCAGGCATAAAGGCTGAGGCTGTTGAGAAAGTAGATGTTATTATTAAACTTAGTCTTAGGAGCTTCATACGGCCCTAGTCGTCACTTATAAGGGAGCTTATAATACTTCCTAGTATAATTCCCGTGAAAATCATTGCTCCAAATAAGCCGACTTGGCTTGATGATAAGTTCCACTCTTCTTGGAGGATTATTCCAAGGAGCGAGAGAATTGACATTTCACAGCCGTCTGTGAAGCTGTATATGCCGGCTATTAACATCACTGCTATTTAAAAGTTTCCAAAGCCTAAACGTGTGAAAATTTAGTCGATTGAGGATTGGATTAGGGGGTTTTCTTCGTGCTCTTCTTTACCCATTTTTACATCTTGGTGGGTGTTGAGATAGGAATTATTCAAAAAGACCGGGAGATTAGGGGTTTATGAAATATTCAGGAAGCTGCACTTATTGCTAGGCTGATAAGGTTGTGTGAATGGGATTTAAGTAAATTTAAGAATTGTTGGTTTATTACCGTTATTCATATTTTAAGGTTTAATTACCCTAGAATATCATTGTGTACATCCCAACTATAAAACCTATTAAACTGTTATCTAATTCAAATACTTCTCACCCTTCTTCCTCCTGGCGCTACATCATCAGAGAATCTATCAACCCACTTTAACTGTACATCGTTGAATCCTCTGTACTGTAAAAGCATTAAATCTCCAATAACGGCTCTAACAGTAGCTCTTTCCCAGCTCTATTGATTATACCCTACTAATTCAACTATATCTTCAGAATTAACAGGGGGTAATTCTTCGTCGGAATCCCATACAACAGGCTCATGAATATTCTACAGCATGTTATTTAATCTCTGTAACTTACTACTGACATGCTTTCTAGCTGATTGCATTGATGCTTCTGAAATTTATCCGTATGGAGAAGCAGAAGGCTGTATGTAACTATTCTAGATCCAAGTTTACACCCAGCCAAATAATTGCGGATTCTTTTGTATAGTTTACTATACTTCTGCTGACTTGCTGGCTAGCTTGTAAATATAATCTAGACACAGCTATGTTTCTTTTATGTATAATTTGTTTTTTTCCATAAAAATTAAAAGTTGTTTTATACATACATCTACTCTGTGTTACTATAGTGTATCCTTCCCGTATATCATTACTCCTATTTATCTTAAGTAGTTTTTCTTATTTTCATACTATTTCATTGAAAAATTAGAAAATAATTGAGTGAGAAACTGATTTTAACGTTCTATATTATCCTTGGAAATACTGAAATAAAGTCTCCCAATGCTTTAAGCTGCTATTTTACTATCAGTCCACTGTAAAATTTCCTCGATACATTACTTCTGAGCTAGATCACTGTCTACTGAAGACGGTAAAAACCCATTTTCAGACTAATTAGCAAGTATAGCAATGGCAAACCCTAAACTTCCTCCAGATGATTAAAACCAGTAATTATAATCATCATCTTTGTCAATTTAACCCATTTCATCAGATGCATAGCCTAGATTAGTGTCTTAGAACTACTAAATAACTTCAAATTTATCAGTGATTTCCTTCCTCCACAAAGTTTTGATTAAAATTTTACTAATTTTACACTCGTTTCCTAGATCCGGGTATTTCTGTACAACTGAAAACAATAGCTCATAATACTAAGCATAGTGCCTGGATAGCGGCTTCTATGCATAATTTACACAATTCAGCATTCGTTTAAGTATATTAAGTGTATTGGCCTTATCAATAACTTCTAACGCTTGTTTACCCAGTGCAGTAATCAACTTCCTCTTTTCACTATTGGGTGCATCTAGCAGTAACTCTTTCAATACAGGAGGATAACTCAGAGTTTCTAAATACCACAAGCTTAAATCCCTACTCTACTTCAATTTATCCTGCAAGCTGATAGCAAGCAAGGCTATAGAAATGTTGTCCTTACTTCTAATCATAATCGTCATAAAATAGCTTAACCTGAACTTCTACAGCTCAAAATTATCAATACTTTCTAGATTTATCACAAAGTCAAAATACTCATGTGAGAAATTGTGTCTACATCTCCAGTACCTTTCATTTTCGTCACGAACCATTTCCATCTCAATTTCTGTGGAGTTTTCCTTAGTACCGAAAGTGTAGGGCTCTAAATTCTCCTCATCCCCAGATCTTGGCTTGTAAGTTCCTGATCTCTCATATAGTAAAAGATACGCATTTCTGTGCTTTTCACGCAAGGATTGGAACTAAGTGGAAGTAAATGTATTAGACCACGACCATCTTTCCTCTCCTCCGAACGACTCAGCTGCTATGTCTTCCTTGTCTATATACCGTATGTAAGTGTCGTTGAATTCTAGCCACTTATCTTGATTTCCGTCCTTTATAAAGGAGTAATAATGCCCGAAGTCAGCCGTTCCCATGTGTATTACTATCCCTTTTAGCTTGTATTAGTAATACTCGTCTGAATGCAGCTTCTCTGGAACTTTGATATCAGTCTCTTTTCCCTCTTTTATAGCGTTTTCGTACTCTCTCTGTAGGTCCATCCTAGTCAGCCCTTCTTGAGTATATGGTTCCATGTCCAGATCCTCAGGAAACTCGCAGTAATCGTTCACCTTTACTCTTTACATAGTGTCAAAGTCAAACTCGAATCTTCTAAGTGTTATTATCAGTATATTTGGTAGATGTTTTATGCAGACTCGTCTCAGGGCAGTTACTTTTGTATCACAGGACTCACACTAGTAAGCGTTTTCACCTTCAAGGATTTCTCCTTCTACAAAACTTTCCAAACTTTCAGTAAGGGATTTTTTCCCCTTGACTTACACAGGAAGTGTGAGATAGGGTTCATATCGCTCGCTTCTGTGAATGCAGTTTTGTTTGCCTATTAGCTCAGTTACTTAAGTACCCCCGAAATGCTCGCGTATGACCTGAGGATACTCCAACTGCCCTTCTAACTTATCCATAAAAGCGTTAAAGAACTCCTCTACATCCATCTACTCCTTAACGTTTATAGAGTTACCGTCCCAGTCCTTAAACGACATACAGAAAGCCTTGGGATTTATATACTGCTTATCTGAGTGCTTTAGGGCTGCCAGTATATACTGCAGTTAGTACAGTATATTATCACTGAGTTCCTCCTAGTCCTGTACCTTTGACCCTAGAATGGAGTTCCTAAAGGTTTCGATTGTAAAAAGTTGCTGAATAATAGAATTCATGTAGCAAGTACACCCTAGATTCTTCATTCCCACATATCCAGTATCAGATTTTTCTAAAGCTGCTGGAGAATTGTTCCAATCCGGCCGCCTGGATGTTCTCCAAGAAGGGTCAATTACATGTTTCTTTAAATATTGAATAGCTCCGGTAACAAACTCTTCATTTCTACAAAGTTTCAGCAGTAATTAAAAGGCGCCTTTGCGAGTTTGACTGTGTTTGCATTTTGGACGATTATTTGAGGATTTGGAGGTTTGGGTGGGAACTTCGAATAAACAGTTGTGTAAAACCAGTTCTAGTAGTTCATTTGAGGAAAGGTTGGGGTATGAGTTGATGAGTACTGAGGAAAGGAGTGTCAATGTTCCCCATAGAACGTTGTCCATTTCCTTGGCTGACTTCTCGCCAGGGTGGGCTTGTATATTTTCTATCAGAGGGTCTATGAATTGATCGTATTAAACTTGAGTTTGCTTTGATATGCACTGGGAGAATAATTCCCAGTATTGCTCTGATTATTAGTTATCCTGTAGGGCTTGTTATAGTAGTTGTTCTAGCTAAATTATCAAAGTGTGTTGTAATGGCTCAATTTCTTTAAATAAATCTGCTACCTCCTAGCTCAAAGTTTCACTAGTACAGGTGATCAAGGAATTAGATAGTAATTATCTTAGATTTGAGTAGTTTTATATGGCAAGATTAGCCTCACTCTCGTTTTAGTCCTCCGCTAATTATAGTAGTCTTTTTACAGATTATATAGTCAGTTTTACATCCTTAGACTCATTCCCACTTACACATAAATTATCAATACAGTCTAATAATGTAGTAATTAAGCTTTAAACCTCTATTTACTCATTATTTTCAACCATATCAGACAACAACTGTATAATTCCACATTACAGCATAATTTTAGCATCTCCACCATGCAACTCCTTAACATCCTCTACAAGTAGTTTCAATAAATGTTTAACTCCATCTTTCTAAGCAAAGTTGTCCTTCCATTCCTAATCATTCGACAGGTCCTTTACTATAGTTAAACAGTAAAGCAGTCTATGAGGACTTGAGCAATTCAGTAAGTTTTCTACAGGCTCATTTAAATCACTTAGCTTGGCCTTAAGAGTTGGGTTTATTGGAAGACTTGTAAGCAGGTTCCAGGCTAGCTCAGTGAAAGGTTGGTCTGGAATTGATACTAGATTCAAAAGCTAATCGATTAAATTAGGATAAAATGACAAAATCTCTTCTGAGTTTAATTCAGGAGCTATGTCATTAGTAAAGATCACATTAAGAAAGTAGAAGTTTATAGATTTCAATGATAAATCGTCGTCTTATGGCCCGTAGATCTGTTTTTCAATTCTGAGTTAAACTGTATTATGAGGCTAGTTGTATAGAGTTGCTATCTTCCTTCTTAGATAGCCCATGTTACCGTTGCGATTAATAAACAGCTTTTGGTATTAGTTCTCTGACTGCTCTTTTAGATGAATCATAAATCCAGCGTTTTGGTCTAAAGCTTCGTCGTCTTGTCCCTCATTTCTTAAACTTTGGATGAATTGTAAGGCCCTTGTAACTATTTAAGGTGTCTGTATATTTTGTTATATAGTTTCTAAAACATTTGTGAGCATATCGTGCCAGATTTACTAGGCTTCAGTGATTAATTAATCTGAGAGTCTTTTGAATAAAGTGACTTGTACTTATATTGCCTCCTTGGCTACCTCGTCACTCTTTGCGTTTAGAATTATCAAGAAGTTTTCACTTAGGCCAATCACATCTTTATTGACTCGTTTTGAAATTGTTAGGTTTTTTAGGTTTAATCTGTTTTCAAATAAGTTGATTGATAGAAAGAAGTACTTAAAAGTGGTATAGCCTGTTTTGCTTATATCACTAAAACTATGTTTTTGAGGATTTGATATAAAATCTGTGAATACTCCCTGCATTAGTTGGTAGTTAAAGGGTACTTGTCTATATATACTACCAGATTTAAGCCATTGTAGAAGAATATCAGAGTCACTGGGTGTTAATGAATTTAGAATCAGACAATTCCACAGTCTCTCTATATGTTAATAGCTTAAACTAGCTGTATTACCCGCTTATTTGTAAATATATTCCAACAAATTGAGTCTTTTCTTCAATTAAGTTACATGAGAGTACTTTCCTATGATCTATTTAGAGTCTTTTATCTTTCCATGATACTTCTGATAGTATCGTTCTGTGCTTTCCACTATAATCTCTTAGATATCTAAATCCTATAGAAAAGTATGAATAGAGTTTGATTAAAGGCCGTTTGACGACCCTAAAATTTCAATCATTAAATTGATCATCTAAGGAACTGAATCATCTTCTTGGATATGTTTGACACATATGTTAAAATACTCAGGTAATTCTCTACTAAATTCACATGCATGCAGAATGTTTCCTACATGCTCAGTAGCCAGCTTACTGTTCTGTATAGGGCTGCTATCAAGCATGGCTTACATTAATAAATCTAGTCCATAGTTGTTTTTACTATCTTAAGCCCTGGCTTAATCAATCGCATTAATAGTGAACTCTTTTAGCATTTTCATGAACTCCTCTGTATATTGACTCATAGGGATTTATTACAGCTTCTCAAAAATGAAGTCATTTAACTCTATTGGTAACTTCGAAGCTATTTCCTTTATTACGTTATGAGTTGCTTTTATAATAGAATCATGTTTATCTATAGAAGAGTTTCACAGTATGTCAAGATGCTCAACTGTGAATCTGTTGTTGCTGGCTAGGAATAAAATTATCTTAGTAAGTCGTTTTGTTAGCTCAACATGTGGCCTTTCCACTAAAACAAGTTATAAAAGCTTATTTTCTAGTATCCAGTTACACATCTGTTAATCACTGAGGTTTCTTTACTGCCTAAAGTGGGAAAAATCATCATTGATTTCATCACTTACATTTTGATTAATTTCATTCATTCCCTTTATACGCTTTTCTAGGAAATTTGAGTTTAAAAACTTAAGTGCTAGGCTTAACATTGCAATTTCTATAGTATCTGGCCTTTGCCCGCCTCCATCAGTCTCATTTATCTTATTCAGTACTCTTTTTACAGTGTCAAATTTTAAAAATTTAATCTCTCCTTCTGATATGCTTTCAACTCTGTTTAAAATTGCTTAGTTTATTTAAGTAAAAATAGTACTTAGGAAATCACGACTCAAGAATATAGAAACAGCATGAATTGGCAAGGTTTCTATAAACTCAAAAGGCACTCTGTTGTTTTCTTATTGGAAGTTGATGATTTTAATCAAGGAGTCAAATCCACCTTCCTTAGTGAACAGGTTGATTAAGTAGAGAAGAGTTTTGCTAAACTCTTTCTCTGCCATTGAAGATTTATCTGATACTTCGTAATCTTCTGGAATGTAATCATATGACAGGTAAAATTATGAGCAATTATTATCCATTGCAAACAGCTTTTTAAGCATGTCGATTATTTAAGGCCAAGCACACACTAAGGCTACTTTCTTATCGGTCTCCATTAATTGTTTATTGTTGAGGAAATCATACCAGTGGCCAAATAAACTAGGTGCCAAGGACAACCACTTAATAATCAACTTCATGCAAGCTGTAAGATATTCTACAACAACTCTTTAATCTTATATCGACTGATAAATCTAATGGGCAAGTAAGCACTCTAAATTAACAAAAACAATTCCACGTAAAAACTGCGTTGTTTCGAATGCTGACTCAAACTCTAAATCATTTCCTACGACCTCTAAGATATCTTATGCCAAACGCTAGGTTTCTTAGTGAGAAAAAGTTCACTGTCTTAAGTTAATTCGCTTGTGAGCATACAACATTGCTGAATTCTGACGAAAAGGTGCTACTTTAGAGGAAGATAATGAAAGCCAGCTATTGTACGTATTGGGCCATCCGTCAAAGTTTACTAGTACTTTTTCTTCATCTATCTGTAAAACTTTAGCAATGCACCAGGTTTGCATTGCATCTTTTGCATCGATGTAGCTTCCCACTTAACACCAGGAAGGTATTTTAAGAGTAGACATTTTTTATTATTGGATAATCAGGTGTGCTTATAATAATTTAGAGTGTTTTATAGGCTTAGGATGTAGTTGATTAGCTTATACAGTTCTTATATTAAAAATTACTACTTAACAAGAACAACTCTGTTTATCTTCAACTCTCCTCAACTCTCTTTACCCAATTCCTCTCACTGGGTTAAACTGCCCACTTTCAATTTTATTAATTATCAGTTTGGCCAGCCTTGTAAAAATCTCTTCTACATTCTCCCCAGTCAATGCACTCGTTTCTAATAATTATACTTCTTGCTCCTGACATATACCACTGGCTTCTATGAAATTAACCTGCCGACTTTCTTTTAAATCTGATTTGTTCCCGGCAACCACCAATGCTAAATCTGGCCGGGAGAGATTGCGAGCTTCCTATATTCAGTTTTATATATGGGAAAAGCTATCTGTGTTTGTTATATCGTATACTATTATGGCCCCTGCGGCACCTCTGTAGTATGATTAAGTCACACTACGGAATCTTTCTTAACCTGCAGTGTCTCAGATTTACAGCTGTATTTTCTTGTCTTAGACTTATAATGACTTTTAACCAAATTCAACTCCTAAGGTTTATGTAGAATTTTTCTTAAATCGCTGCTCTGTTAAGTAGTGGAGCAGACAGCTCTTGCCTGTGTTGCTATCCCCTATGATGATTAGTTTTAGGAGATAGTCGTAAAGCTCATGTTATTATGACATTTTTAGAGGATTTGTTAGGAAAAGTTGATAATATATTCAGGTTTGACTACATTTCAGTTATATATTGTTGTTTATTAATTTGATACTATTAATAACTAAAATCTTCTTTTAACTCTCAGATTGCTGGGTCTCTAGCAAAGCCTTTTTAATCTAACACACTCGCTGCATTTTGTAGAGTAAGTATCTAATCCACTGTAATTTGAGTAGAATTTGCACTAAGGTCTATGGTAATGATTTCCATGTGTCATTGTAGGACTTCTTATAGCTGAGCAATCAAAACAAAATTCCATACCACACCCCTGCTAAATGCATACAACATGATCACACTATTCGTCTTTTGAATAGGGATACTTACACCCTGGGCATTGTGATATAACAATGCCTTATTTTTCCATATCTTCAATCGTTTATGCGATATTTAGCTTGCATTATCCGCTATGTCACGGATTAGAGCATTTTTTACAGTAGTTAAAGTTACATCCTGGACAAATTATATTAAGATGCTATGATTCACATGTAAAACTGCATTTTGGACAATTTGCCATCTAAAGATTCTTATGAATTCAGTTTTTGTTTAGTTTATCTTGTTATTCCATTGAAAGAACATCGGTTATAATTGCTGGATCTATTGGCTTTTTGCAACCTGGACAATCTATATCATTTCTTGCCTCTTGGATTCTAGATAAAATATGTTATGATAAGCATTCCTCACAGAAATAATGATCGCAATTTAAAGTCCTCATTGTATCCCTTTCGTAGTTTTAGTAGCAAGTTATGCATTATTTACCCATTCCATTACAAATTGGACATTTGTCATAGCGATAGTAGCATTAAATGCAGATTATACATTTACAGATATTGTCTTGGGATATTTAGTCCTTTTCTTATTATCGTTTACAGTATCAGCAGACTAATTATGAAGTCTTGTTAAAATCAGAAATCTTACTCTCTACTCCACTGCAGCAACCCATATAAAAATGATTATTTAGTTTATAGAATAAATAAACATTATGTTAAAACTCTATTAGTTATGCATACTATACATTTATTGTAGCTTATATATAAAAGAATAAAGGTTAGTAATCTAAATCTTTCTAAGCCTTTTAACTGCATCAGCTATAAGTTTCCTATCACCTTTATTAAGGCTGGCTGAAAATTAAATGAGTTTATCCTTCAAATTTTAGTCTTTATATACTTAAACATAGTTAATCATTTAATCATAAAACTGTAAAATTGTTCTCTCTCTGATTTCTGGTGTTTTATACACAAAAGGAAGTCCATTAATTAATTCCATTAGATTAGGATCTTAGTCTCTTTAAACAAACTCTTATATCAAAGGAAGGTGATATCCCTAATCACTGTAAGATATATGTATTATAAGTGTTTCGTTTATTTTAGTTTAGTATATTATTTCACCATCTTGGTGTATGAATAAGCTTACTATCAGTTCCCAGCATAAATATTTTATAAGTATCTTTATATCATCTATACTTCAAACCTCTTTAATTTCTACAGTTGCTATTTGATACTTAATTCAAGAATGCATGAGAACTGAATTAAGATACCATCCTAATATTTCTATATTATTCACATCATCAAGAAACTCATTTGCCCATCTAGTAGCAACTATTACATCTTCAGCTACTTTTACAACGTCATAAAAGATATTAAAAGCCTTTGCATAATCTTATGGTTCTATTTTAGCGTAGAAAGATTTAGTACCATACGAATACTAAGATATAAGCTTTAATTACCTAAAAGACTTTTTAACATACACAGTTCCATGTAGCCTTGCAAATTATCTTAGTAGTTAAACACCAAATGCCGCAAAAAATGAATTTGGTCTATTCCCAATTATAAAATCAGGTTGATAATCGTATCCATGCTGAAAGAGCTACTGAGCCATATTTATAAAATCCATTTAACTTACTAACTCCTTTACCTAGATTACTCATTAGAATTTTGATTATTATCCCTTTGACTCCTCTATACGCCTCCCTACGAAACAATATTCATTCCCTGAGCTCTTAGTTAAAACTGACTTTGCCCGGGTCCAATTTGTATATTTTAAAACATATTCACTACAGGTTAGGTAGCTGCAACTAATTCAGCCAGGGAATCTCCGACTGCATGGGACATTTCCTCTAATTACTATCTTTCAGTGGGATCTGTAATGTAGCTTTCTCTCTAGAACAAATCTGATAGTCTTGATAAGTATGGTTGTAGTCTTAACAGTTAGAAATGATAATTAGAAAGGTAGTCACCTAGTTGTACCATTGGGTTAACAGGGACGTTGAGTTGAGGGCGTCTAGGAGGGGGGAATCCTGAGCCTGGGCCTTGCAGTTGGTTTATTATGCGGCCTATGTTTTAAACGCTCTGGTATGGTAAATTGATCTCTCTTGGTCGTTATTAGTGGTGGTGGTGATGATGATGGGCTTATTATGGTTGTTGAGGAGCTTATTGGGGCTATTAGGCAGATTGTTAAGTCTATTAGGCAGATTGTTAAGTCTATTAGGCAGATTGTTAAGTCTATTAGGCAGATTATTAAGTCTATTAGGCAGATTGTTAAGCCTGTTAGGGCCTTTAAGTTGGAGGCTGCTAGTTACTTGAGTTAGGCTGTGCATTTGGTCTTTATGAGAAAACCTATTAGAAATTGATTGGTTATCCAGGACCTCCCATTCCAGCAAAAATTTAGGACATTGATGGGGGATTATCAGAATTCTAGAAAATTCCACTCATTACATTGTTCATCATTTAACCTATGGCGTTGAAATCCATTGGCATACCTCTTTGCTAGTTGGGCTAGCTTTGAGATTAGGGCTGGGATGGTTGATTTTGAGATTAATCATTTTATTATACGGCCTGAGCCATCATGTGAATTGTTACACCGTCGTGTTAGACATATTCTGATAGTTTTTATTCGTCTTTTAAAAGTTTGCCTTAGAAAATCAGTCTTTGACGTTGTGGTTCAACGCTGAATTTTTGTTGTATTAAAGTTTTTAGTTCTGGAATGCTTATCTGATTTTAACTTACGTCTGGGGGAACTTAAAAGGATTCTATTACTCCGTTTATGTTTTTCACATTGATTTGTCGGATTTGATTGTTTTGATTTGGCTCCATTTTAAAATTCTAGATTATTAAATGGGTTGTTAGTATTGTAATAAGGGTTTATCTATTGATTAAAATACATGTTTTGTTAGAATTAGTATTTAAATTTGAATAAGGAGCAAATATACTGATTCTTTTCAATGTTAGATATAATGTTTTAAGACTCATATTAAAATACTGACTAAGTGTATATACTAAAAATCTAACATACTCCTCTTATAATAACACATCAAATGATAAAATTAACTAAATAATAAAAATGAAATTTAACATCTCCTTAGCCTCCCACTATATAATAAATCCAATCACATACATCCCACTACATTAATTCAGTCCAACTGATATTTTACAAACCTAATTTTGATAAATATGTAAAAACCTGCATCGTTAATGCAGCTTGGATAAGTTATGAGTCAGCTTTAATACTGTATCGATAAAGAAAGTTAATCAGTTATAAACTGTGCATAAGAAACTAACCAGCCCCCATTCGAATAACTTTACACAAAATTTAACAATGCCTGCAATGCCTATACAGGCTGCTTATAGTAAACAGACATAGTTAAACGATAAGTTGAAGTGAGAAATGTTGTAAGATCACTTAAAACAGAAATGAGCCAATAAACTGAAGTTAGTGCCTAAAAAACTTATTAAAATAGAAAGAGAAGAGTTAGAAGAAGTTCCTCACTGCAAAGATTAATGACTCCTATCAGAAGAGTTAAGTAGTAATAGTAGACTAATCATCCATACAGGCCTAAGATTAATAGAAATTACAGTTAAATAGTAAAGAAGAAAGCAGAGCCTTGTTGAGAAAAGCTGTATAACAGCTCGTAGAAGGAGACTAGCTTTCATTGCTATAAGCCTGATAGTCCTCCACCTGAGCCTATCAGAACTAAAAGATCAAAGGCTTAATAAGAGAAATTGATCTAGTAGTTTGATGCATGGAATAAAGGAAAATAACTTAGGCTTAAGGAATTATAGAACTGTTTAGATGAGGATTTATAGGAGAAATGCACTTTTAATCCGTCTATTAATCCTAATTTTGTTTCTAAAGATAAAACTGTATATTAGTTCAAAGGGGTAAAGGAATATATTGATAGACAGGAGAAAAGTAAGAAGACTGAGTAAAAATGAGAATATAAACGGTAGTATAAGCCAATTGTAAAGGAAGGGTCAAGAAAAGAGTTTGAGAGTGCAAAAAGTGTAATACATAAGATTTTACATAGTTAGTAGGATAATGTTTGTTTATTTTGCATTATTTAATTATAGTATAAAGTTAAAAGAATTAATATATTGAAATTACTTCTTATTGTATTAAGGATTTGAAGATCTTGTTAAAATATTTATCCATATTAAATTAATTAACTTTATTGTTTCATGAACTGCTCATATATCTGAGGGTACTTGTTAAATGCTTCCTTATTGAAATTTCTCTTATAGTTTATTTTTCTTTTGACTTAATCCGGGAATTAAAAGGCTTATTTGTGAAAAGTTGGCTTTCTAGGTGATTGCTCGTAAGATTAAGAATTAAAATAGGATTTAATTCTAGGCAAGGCGTCTACTATTTTATGAATGCAATTTTCATATCTACATGGTGTAAGTCTCTTTAATTCCTTGCATCTGCATCTTACTCTTTGCTATGATTCATGTCTTACAAAGTGCTTTAAACTTGTTTCAAGCTTTTATTTAGTATTATTTCGTGGTATTTCCTTTCTTTTCTATAACTTAATTTTGTTGCTAAGATTTATCTTTGTAAGTTATTTTCTTTAAGGAGTTAATATCTCCTATAAGTTAATTTTTGCTTATCTCTAATTAGTTCTTTGACTTTAGACACTAGTTCTATTTTTCCAAGCTCCCTCTACCCTTGTTCTACGCATAGATGAATTCGTAGATAACTCGTAATGCTACTTTTAATCAAGAGTTTTAAAGCTCATCCAATACCCATAATCAGAATCGCTGTTAATCTTTTACGAATCATAGAACCTTGATAATTAATCGCTTTGATTTATTAAATCTTCTATGCAGTTTTATTCGATTTACATAATATGAAAATAAATGTAATCTTTTTAAACTAAGGTATGAGAAAACAAAAGTAATTCGTAATGAAATTATATGGAACTTGAACTATATTTATGAGTCTCTTCATATCAAGTATATTGAGCAAGTTATGATAAGAATTTATGAGTATATTGTTTATTAATTTTGGTAGTACCAGATAAGTATTATTTAACCTGGGATTGAAAAGAATAATTTAAACTATACCAAAATAAATTATTTATTTCTACTGGTAATTTGAAATACCAATTTACTAGATAATAAATTATTATTGATGAATGCTTTCTAAAAGTACATTTGAAAAACTAAAGCTTATATATGTGATAAACTATACTTTAAACTTAGTAGGTATATAGCAAATATGATAATATAGGTTAAATGAGAAATAAAGTGACTATGAAGATAGAAATTAACAGTATCAAAAGGTAAATTATTCTGTCAACTAATTTAAATAGGAATTCATTAAATAATTACAATGCATATGCTATAAAGTAGATAATACTTTCGATTTTTGCAATCCATACTTTTATGATGTTAGGATTATTTTGATATCAAACAATATTTATTTAAGCTTGATAGTTATAAGCATTTGATTATTGAATCTAGAAAATTATATTATTAAAGCTAAAACAATTAAATAAGTTAATACATCAGAATAATAAACAAAATTGAGGATTTGCATGAAGATTTGATTAAAACTATAGTGATTGAATATGAATGAAATTATAAAATCCAATCTTATTTTTGATTCAATTAGTTTAATAATTATTCATATCTCTGTAAATTGTCAATCCTTCAATGTTCAAAATTCCTTAAAGTAAAAAAATAATGGAAGGAGGAGACGAAGTCTAAAATTCTAGTAATACAAATGAGCCAGATTAAATAGCTACTTAAGAACAACAAAGTGAGGAAGTATAAAACTAAGAATCAGATAGTAATCCCCTGAATTCTACTCTTCCAGACTATTTTAACCCATTAGTTCAAGCTACAATAGAAAAATACGGTGATTTCTAATTTGATGAACTTTATATACCAGACAGTGATGTAGAAGCAAGGCCTTCAACTATGTTAGATAATGGTGACATATATACTGGAGAGTGGAATTCTAATAATGAACGACATGGAAGGGGAACCTTAATTAGGAGTAATGGGGCAAAATACGAGGGCAATTGAAGGAATAATAAAGCCAATGGAAAAGGACGATTAATTCATGCTGATGGAGATTTATATGAAGGAGATTGGGTTGATGATGTTGCCTGCGGAAAAGGAACTTACATATATAGTGATGGAAGAAGTTATATAGGGGATTGGTTTGCTGATAAATAGCATGGATATGGAATAGAAACTTGGGCAGATGGAAGTAAGTATGAAGGAGAATATTAAAACGGAATGAAAAATGGGAAAGGATAGCTTAAGTGTATAGATGGAAGTGAATATACAGGAGACTTTATTAACAATAATATGGAGGGTACAGGAACTTAAATATAGATTGATGGGCGGTATTATGAGGGAACTTGACAAAATAATAAGATGCATGGAAAGGGGACTTTTTCGTGGCCAGATGGTAGGATATTTAATGGTGAATATGTTGAAGATCAGAAATAAGGATATGGAGTGTTTCAATGACCAGATGGTAAAAAATATGACGGATATTGGATGAATGGAAGGCAGCATGGAATAGGATCCCTCATTTATCCTGATGGAAGAAAGATAAAAGCAGAATGGCGAAAAGGAAAAAAAAATAAAGTAATTAATTAGATTGATTAAAAGGGATCATAATGTTTAATTAATATTCTAACTTTTTAGACTTCATAAAACATCATATTTGAGAAATAGGTAATTAGAATCAGAAAGTAATTATAAATTAATAAACATTGTTAGCATTTAACTCAATTATTTTTGCTACAAATTCCTTTTAGCTTTCTTTACTTTGCACTTACCAAACTGTTCCATAAGTTCCGCTTTGTATAACTCTAATTTATTTGTAATATGAATGGAACATTTCTACAGACTTCAATGCGGACTTTGTTCTTGAAAATTCTTAGTAGATTTAGTGGCTACTATCAAACTCACCATAAACGTGGAATTACTACGAATTTTCATTAATGGAAAGTTGTCCAGGTTCATTAATCATTTAGTTATTGCGGAAGTTATCATTTTATAACTCTTATTAATTTGATTAATCATTTACGCTGCTTTAAGGCTAAATGATTGGTATACTAACTATCTTTTACTCGTTCTGGTAGTTAGTGTTTTAGTACATTTAGCAGCAGCCCATTTTATAAATAATTAAATTTTAGTATTAGAAAATATCAAAATTTCTCTTATAAATGAATTTGATTTGCTGTTTAACTTGAAATTTTAAGATTAGTATCAATTTAAATCTGTTGATGGTCATGATACCTTTCTAAAGCCATAAAATAAAAAATTAGATTTAAATCAGAAATATAGCTTACAGTATGCCCTCTATTAATTATTTCTACTGGTAAAAATATAGTTTGATTTATAGTATAAGATTAAACTACTTAAAGTTATTTTCATAGTTCATAATTGTACTATTTTTAGTAAACAATTCATCAAGGATTTATGTAACTTTATCAATCAAAAAGATTTATGATATTCTTCACTTAATCAAATGGCCCCTTATTTTTCTAGAGAAGCAGCATCTTATGTAATATGAGCTTTTTGACGATCTAATTTAGTATTCGACAAAGTAAATTCTTATTCTTTTGTGGTTTGGAGTTTAAACTATGAATTAATAAACTGTCAATTATTCTTTTTCTAGTTATAGATAAAAAGTAAAATTATCTAAGAATAAGCTGTTTAACGATTGTAAATTATTAGTTTACTTTCATTGCTTTAAGAAATAAGTTAATATCCCTAGATAGCTACCTTTTGTATTAACTATGATGATATCGTAGTAAATTTCCTATAGTTTAACAAAAGTATAAGCCCTAATAATACCTTTTACCACTCTATGAATCTCTTATTACAACTTAAATATACTGCCAATACTTAACTGATTACAAAGCAATTACCTTA